>JAPKLW010000253.1:308846-348805 GCA_026898455.1 Plectranthus barbatus | reverse complement strand
AGTCTTCGTGTTCGATAATTTTTACTTGATAAAAAAATACTGCATCAAGTTTTTGGCGCCGTTGCCGGGGACTCAAATTGTAGGTCGTTGTTTGATATTAGGAGATTTACGAACCTGGTAGTTTAGATTAATTATAGAGTTACTAAATTTTAGTTCTTGTGGGTGCAGGTTGTGCATGATTACAAGAGCTAAGGCGAAGCAAATACAAGAGCTGGCAGCGCAGGTAGCCGTGAAAGAAGATATGGGTGACGATAATCAAAGGAATGACAGACAGTTGATTGAGGATCTACAGAGGCAACTGGAAGCAGTTCAGAACCAAGTCACCAATCAGGGAGGACGCGAGCGAAGAGAGGAGAGGAGAAACCCTCTCAATAATCTATTCCGACCACAGAGAGGAGAATCGTCGGAGGGGTTCAATGTGCGAACGGACGCCACTCACTTCGAGATCAAACCACAGCTCGCTCAAATGGTCCAAAGGAACCAGTACGGGGGGAAACCTGGTGAAGATCCGAATAGTCATATCACAAAGTTTCTGGAGGTAGCAGACATGATAAAGATCAACCAAGTTCCTCAAGAACAAATCAGAATGTATCTATTTTCCTTCTCCCTGACGGACGAGGCAAAGGATTGGTTGATAGGACTGAATAAAGCGGAGATACGCACATGGGAAGATCTGAAAGAGAAATTTTTGCTGAAGTATTTTCCGCCGGGCCTGACACTCAAGAGGAAAGCGGAAATTCAGGCATTCCGCCAACAATATGACGAGCCACTCTACATGGCATGGGACAGATTCCGAGAGATGCTGAGAAAATGCCCAAAACATGGAATGTCGGATGCAGAGATCATTTGTCTCTTTTATGCTGGAGTTGATAATGAAACACAACTCCGACTGGATAATATTGGAGGAGGAGACTTCCTTGATCTAGAGGAAGACGAAGCCATGAAGGCAATTGAAAAGCTGGCAGAGAACAGTTACAAGTGGCCAAAAGAAAGAAGAGACCACAGAGTTGTGAAAAGTGTCGCTGCTACGAGGGATCAGGAAGAGATGAAAGAAAAAATGGCTTCTTTGGAAACAAAGTTGGACCTTCTTCTGCTGGACAGAACTCAACAGCAACAGCAGCAAATGGGGAGTTTCGCAAGGGGAGGAACTCATATTCCGAATCAGTACAGTGAAATGGCACAAGTGGAAGCCCAGCCAGTTGATGATGTGAACTATATTGGCCGAGGGAATTATGGGAACTACCGAAGGCCGTACTATCAGAATGATAATCCTCAGTATCACTCCAACTTTCGGTACCCTCAGAACCAATCTTATGGGAATCAGAACAGTGCCATGAATCCACCTCCCGGATTTGAGCAGAGAGGTGAAGGATCGCATCAAGGAAATGGGAGTGATAACTCGAGGAGACAGTATGGGCAGCAAGATCGAAGAGGACCCAATTCTAGAGAAGAGGAACTGGAGAAGAGATTCGAAAAGTATGAGAATTTGATGACAGAGATGCAGAATCAAATCTCTACTATTGCCAAGCATGTGAGTGGGAAACACCAACAGGGACACTTTCCCAGCGATACTGAGGCTAACCCGAAGAAGAATTGCAGCGCTATAACCACCAGAAGTGGTAAGGCATATGATGGGCCCAGTAACCCCATAGCGGGTAATCAGGACAAGAACTCCGAAGAGGAAGAGATTGAACCTGAAGTGACTCCCCAGCTAGTCAAAACACAAAAGGGGAGCACCTCTGGAGAAATTGCTAAGGGGAGCAACATACCCTTTCCTCAAAGACTGGCAAAGAATAAAATGAGCAAGCAGTTTGCGCGATTTCTTGAACATTTGAGAAAGGTGCAGATTAATTTGCCACTGCTGGAGGTTCTGCAAGATATTCCAGGATATGCTAAATTCCTGAACGAATCAGTAGCTCAACGGAAAAGATTTGGAGAGTTTGAGACTATAAATCTGTTTGAGGAGTGCAGCGCAATAATTCAAAAAAAGATGCCTATTAAGAGGCAGGATCCGGGAAGCTTTACAATTCCTTGTGTCATTGGTGGAATGGAGATTGGACATGCATTGTGTGATTCGGGTGCGAGCATCAATCTGATGCCGCTGACCATCTTCAACAGACTGCAGATCGGAGAGATTAAACCGACCACCATTACTCTCCAAATGGCAGATCGCTCTCTTTCCCAGCCAAAGGGGATAGTAGAAGATGTTCTGGTGCAAGTCAAGGAATTCATATTCCCTGCAGATTTTGTGGTGTTAGATATGGAGGAAGACAAGAATGTGCCCTTAATTCTTGGAAGACCATTTCTACGCACTGGAGGAGCTCTGATTGACGTGAGAGATGGAGAGCTGACGTTCCGGTTCAATGATCAGAAGGTCACATTCTCTATCTCAGATGCGATGAAGAAGCACGAGGACAGGTATGATGAGTGCAACAATATTGAGGTAGTGTCTCTTCCTTTATCTTTTGGTTTTGAGAAGAAAGATGCTTTGGAGGAAGTTATTCATGATTCTCTGCACTCTCACTCTGATTTTTATGAGTTGTATGAGGCTTGTGATGAGTTGTTAGATATGGTGCACACATTGGAAGAAGCGCCAGAGGTTAAGCCAAAGCAAGATGTGAAGTTTCTGGAATTGAGGACAAAGGAGGAAGAACTGGAAGCGAAGCTGAAGAAGGAACAAAGAAAGAACGAAGCCCCTGTGGTGGAGCTCAAAGAGTTGCCAGACGCTTTAAGATATGTCTTCCTGGGAGAGAAGGACACGTATCCAGTGATCGTGAATTCTGGATTGTCCGAAATAGAAGTTGAAAAGTTGAAGAGAGTTCTGAGAATGCACAGAGCCGCGATAGGGTGGCAGGTTTCCGACATAAGGGGAATCAGTCCGTCTATTGTGATGCACAAGATAATTTTGGAGGAAGGAAGCAAGCCAAAAAGACAACCTCAGAGAAGACTGAACCCGATGATGCAAGAGGTTGTGAAGAAGGAGGTGCTGAAATTGTTGGACAACAACATCATTTATGCTCCGAGTGACAGCGAGTGGGTCAGCCCAACTCACATGGTTCCAAAGAAAGGAGGTTTCGAGAAAGTCATCAAACCTGGAGGAGAAGAAGTGATCGAGAGACCAACCACTGGATGGCGTTTCTGCATTGATTATAGGGCTTTAAATAATGCAACTCGTAAAGATCACTTTCCCTTGCCTTTTATTGACCAAATGCTTGACCGTCTTGCAGGAAAATCGCATTACTGCTTCTTGGACGGATACTCTGGATATAATCAGATCATGGTGGCTCCTGAAGACCAACACAAGACAGCCTTTACTTGCCCTTACGGGATTTTCGCATACAGAAGGATGCCCTTTGGGCTGTGCAATGCGCCATCCACTTTTCAAAGGTGTATGATGTCCATATTTCATGGTTTAATTGAAAATGTTATGGAAGTATTCATGGACGATTTTTCTGTTTTTGGCTTGTCTTTCGATGATTGTTTGGTTAATCTGAAAACTGTTTTGCAAAGGTGTGAAGAAACTAACTTAGTGCTAAACTGGGAAAAATGTCACTTTATGGTTCGAGAAGGCATTGTGCTAGGACATAAGGTGTCAAGTAGGGGATTAGAGGTTGATAAGGCTAAGATTGTAGCTATTGAACAACTTCCCTTACCCAAGACAGTGAAAGGAGTTAGGAGTTTCTTAGGACACGCTGGCTTTTATAGGAGGTTTATTCAAGATTTTTCTAAGATAACTAAGCCTTTGTGTAGTTTATTAGAAAAAGATACTGTCTTTGATTTCAATGAGGAGTGTGTGAAGGCCTTTGAGAGATTGAAAAAAGCATTAGTGTCTGCTCCTGTTTTAGTGACTCCTGACTGGGAGGAGGATTTTGTTCTGATGTGTGATGCTAGCGACTCTGCTGTGGGGGTAGCTCTAGGGCAGATTAGAGATAAGATCTTTAGAGTTATTGCCTATGCTAGCAAAACATTAAATCCTGCTCAATTGAATTATACTGTCACTGAGAAAGAGTTGCTTGCGGTTGTCTATGCTTATGATAAGTTTCGTCCTTATTTGATTGGAGCAAAGTCTGTTGTATATACTGATCATGCTGCGATTAGATATCTGTTTGCTAAGACTGATTCGAAACCTAGGCTGCTGAGATGGATTTTGCTTTTACAAGAATTTGATATGGAAATCAGAGATAAAAAAGGTTGTGAAAATGTGATTGCAGACCATTTATCTAGGTTAGAGAATCCGGTTGAAGGTGACAATCAGGCTACTGTGATTAAGGAAGACTTTCCGGATGAAACAATTATGACTGTGACTACTGCTGCTGTCCCGTGGTATGCGGATTTTTGCAATTTTTTGGTTGCAGGTGTCCTACCTCCTGATGCAGAACCTTATCAGAGGAAGAAATTTCTAAAGGAGGCAAAATATTACTACTGGGAAGAGCCGTATCTGTTCCGCAGGTGTGCTGACGGCATTATCCGCAGGTGTGTCCATCAAAGTGATTGGAGGAAAATCATGGAAGAATGCCATCATTCGGTAAGTGGAGGTCACTTCGGTGCGAACCGAACAGCTCAAAAGGTACTCTCGTGTGGTTTCTACTGGCCTTCAATTTTTAAGGATTGTATTTCTATGGTGAGAGCTTGCGAGAGATGTCAGAAAATGGGGAATATAACTAGGAGAGATGAGATGCCCCAAAAGATTTTCATTGAAGTTGATATATTTGATGTTTGGGGCATCGACTTTATGGGACCTTTTCCGCCGTCTTTTGGTTATAAGTTTATTCTTTTGGCTGTGGATTATGTGTCTCGTTGGGTCGAAGCCATACCAACTGTTACTAATGATTCTCAAGTTGTTCTGAAGTTTTTGCAGGTTTTGGTATCTAGATTTGGCATACCTAGGGCTTTGGTTAGCGATGGAGGAAGTCACTTTTGTAATAAGCTCATGGATAAGCTTTTGACAAGGTATGGAGTGCGGCAAAGAGTCACAACAGCTTATCATCCACAGGCTAATGGACAAGTTGAATTAGCCAATAGGGAGATTAAACAGGTGCTGGAGAAGACTGTGTTAACTCGAAAAGATTGGAGCAAGCGCTTGGATGATGCTTTGTGGGCCTATCGTACAGCTTTCAAAACACCGATTGGAATGTCCCCTTATCAGCTGGTTTTTGGCAAATCTTGCCATCTTCCAGTTGAGATTGAGCATAAAGCATTTTGGGCGATTAAAACCTTGAATTTTAATTTTCTACAGGCTCAGGGGAATCGGGTGAACAAGTTGAATGAGCTGGATGAATGGCGACAAGAGGCATATGAGAACACAAAAATTTACAAAGAAAGGGCCAAGCGATTCCATGACAAGCATATCCGTGTCAAAGAGTTGTACCCAGGTGACATGGTTCTGGTATTCAATTCTCGGTTGAAATTATTTCCTGGTAAATTTCGCTCTCGTTGGACAGGTCCATACAAGGTGAAGGAGGTGTTCGCGAACGGTACGCTGGAACTTGAGACTGAGGATGGCCATCGATTTAAGGTTAATGGACATCGTGTCAAGCGATTTTATATTCCCGAGTCACCACGGCTAGTGAGTGAAATCTCTCTCTTTTGATGGTAAGGTGGTAAGTTGTCGAGCTCCCGACGTTAAACGAAGCGCTTCTTGGGAGGCAACCCAAGTTGGATTCACTTATCTTGTTTTGTATTAGATTAGCATGCATTTACTCTCACTTCATTTTGCATTGTATCACGTTTGGGGGGAACCTTAAGTTGCTAATGTTTGTTGGAAGTTGTTCGGAGTGTTGCAGGAGGAAACTAGTTCAATTTTTGAAAAAAATTGCGCGTAGGCCGTACCCCATTCCGCGCGGGACCATATTGTCCCGTTCGGGATGAGCATAATTCGGAAAATATAAAAGGCCGAACCTTATCCCGAGCGGGATCACCACATTCCGCTCGGGACGCGTAACTTCGTGCGTAATTTGACGTAACCCGAGCGGGAGGGGCTCGGGATGAATTTTCTGAAGTTTGATGTGCATCGTCGTACCTCATCCCGAGCGGGATCCTTTGGTTCCGCTCGGGACCGGTCTAATTTTGGCAGTGAACCGGGGCCGGTCGAGCCCGTCCCGAGCGGGATAGGCATGTCCCGCTCGGGACCAATCGCGTCTTTAAATAGGGACGCCGCGCGGGATCAGAAATTTCACCGTCCCTTTTCATTTCTTGCGAACGGTAACTTCAATTTCTTCCTTCTTCCTTTCGATTTCCGGCAACTCCAGGTAATCTTTACCCCTCTTCGTGTTTATTTCACCTTTATTACTTGTTTTTGTTTGTTTGATTGAACTTTTGTTGATTAAATTGAGGGATTTTAGATAATTGAACATTCATCCTAGGGTTTTGAAGTATGCACGTTAGATGTTTGAGAAAATGTCCCAGAGCATGATTGAGATTGTTTTGCTTATTTCTCTTGCGATTTTTGCCATGTTCTTTGATCTTGCCTGTCGTTCATGAGGAATTTTTGTACAATTTGGATTTATTGATGTTATTGGCAATATATGGGCTTCATTTACATGGTAGAATTTTGAATGTACTCATGTGAATGGGGGGTATCTCTTCTTGCTCTTATGACTCTTCAAGAACATGAATTTTTGGTGAAATCTTGATGCTAGGGTATTGTTGGTAATTGATTTCTGTTTGTCTACCTTTGTAGAAGCTATGGCACCACGCCGCCCGGCCAATTTCACTGATGACGAGTACCAAAGGCTCAAAGATTTGCGCAAGCATGTTGTGCACGGCTCCAAATACCCGTGCACGGCAACCATGGATTCACTGGGCATTCGAGCGGATGTCGAGACCCTATTGCAGAATATCGGATGGACATCCCTGCTCAATCACCGGTGGCCAGCTTTTGAAGAACAAACCAAGGAGTTCTTAGCTTCCGTGTCTGTGCGGAAGAGCACCGGCAGCTTGCCAAGCCACCTCACATTTAAGATGGATGGTCAGAGCTATACCTTGCAGCGCAAGGAATTGGATGTGATTTATGGATGCTCGGAGGACGCAAATTATATCCCAGAGGAGGGTTTCGATGCCAAGGACTTTTGGCAGTTGATCTCTGGAGAGACCGTGCTGGGAAATATAAGAATGAAGCTGGTTAAGGGCCCGCTTATCAGAAGCCCAATTCTACGCTATATACACAAGTGCGTAGCCACCTCTGTTGTCGGCCGCCACGAGAGCAACAATGTTATTATTTCGGAGTTCTTCTTACTCCACTATTTGCTGGCGGGAGCACCTTTCTCCATGGCTGCTGTGGCCATGGACAACTGGAGTCGACCCCCCACACGTCTTAACCTCTTTTGTGGGGGCCTTATCACGCCGATACTCGACCATTTCCAGATTCCACGGAGGGGGACCGCGGTGCCACCATCTGTAGTGGACCTCCCATTGCTCGTTTCGGCACGCCACATATCAATCATCCCGCCGACGACCATTTTGTACAAGGTGGTGGGCGAAGCCTGGTTACGGCTGCCCAATACTGCTGTGACCACCTTGATTGCTCCGAACTCCGAGGCGAATATGTTGCTGGAGTCGCCAATGCACAGAGACCGGTGGCTCCGTAAGCGCCGGGATGGAACTTATGGGAGTTTCGCGGACAATATTCCTGTTGCAGATGAGGCAGGTGATGAGTCTCCAGATGAGGCAGGGGATGAGTCCGCAGAAGAAGAGGCGCCACGGTTTGACACGGGGGCTGGGACGTCCTCATCTGGAGGGCGTCGTGCATGGCAGCAAGAGATGCTGCAGACCATGCAGGGCATGGCTTCTTCGATGGCCGGCATGGACTTGAGGATGACCGGGCTAGGAACGGAGATGACCGGGTTGAGAAACGACATGAACAATCAACGGATGTGGATGGAGGACCAATTCAGGGGGGTGAACACCCGACTGACGGCAGTAGAGACGGAGCTCCACGATCTGGTTGACAATTTTCCCTCATACTACCAGAGGCGCAGACGCAACCCTGATGCTCCCGGAGGTCCCCCGCAGTGATTGCCGCCTTTCCGTCTCTTCAAACTTAGTTTCTTCGAACTTAGTTTGGGGGGGTGGGACGGAAGGCCGCCGGTTATTTCTTTTATCCTTATCCTTCATTTGTTGGTTATGTAGTTAAACTGTTTTACTTATTTTATTTCTTTTATCCTTATCCTTCATTTGTTGGTTATGTAGTTAAACTGTTTTACTTATTTTCGAATTATTTTACTTGCTTTGGTAGTATAGTTAAGAGTTGATGGATTATGTAGTTCGATTGGGTTGTAATACTTCCTATTGTTTCTGATGAAGAAGACGATATGTCGAAACTACTGGTTTGTGGTTGTGTTGATGATTACAGGTGGGCTGAACGAAATTCAAGCGAAATCATGCTGAAATTTTTAAGGAATGTTCGCACTGGATTATTTCTGAAAAACAAGAAGGGTACACGTTTTCTGATCCAACTCTCACACTGTGCTTGAAATTGAAATGTGTTGAAGGGAAAGGCTTTTAATTGTGATAACTTTACTTGAGATTGGACTTATGATGAAGCATAACTTGATTGAATCGTTTGAGCTTATGATAGAGCAGAATAACTTGAGATTGATGCATACTTTTTGTTGAACAAATTTGGCATTTGATTTCATGTTATATTAATGTGTTGAACTCGAAAAATTTTAACCTGTGAGATTTGAGCATGATTGATTGAGAGAGGCGAGGCACAAGGAAAATGAGTAGAGTCTGTCGATGCCATGTAGTTTAACATGTACATTGATCCTGAAAATGATTATAGGCCATTCTTTCTTAGTACCTACCCGTGATGTGTGTGGAGAATAAGGTGGAAACATGATTATCCTAGCCCTTGTTTCGAAGCCAAATTGAGACTTGAATTCTTTCATGATATATTTAGGAACAAGTGGGGGTTAGGAGAATATGAAGTAAGAAGAAGTGAATGTGTTGTGTTTGAGATGAAAAGTGCATTGTTTTAGAAAATGATGAAAATGAGGAACAGGGAAGAAAATGATAAAAATAAAAAGAAAAAAAAAAAAAAAAAATAGATTGCAAGTTGAATGCTGATGTAGTGATGAAAAGATGAGAATTCGTCAGGGCATGAAATGAGTATGTGCACTTTGATATTGAGGGGTAGATTGGTTGAATGTCGAGAAGGGGGGTTGAATGAATGAGTCACTTTTGCCTAAAACACCCTACCTATTAGTCAGCCACATTACAACCTGATAAAGTCCTGTTTGATTCTAGAGAAATGTATTAATGTGAACAAATGTGGCAGAGATGAACAATACAAATGGAACTTGTGCGCTTGTGCTGAGTGAAACGAAAATTCATCTTCACAGTTTAGTGTGAGTGTTACTCCTTATATGATCACATGCCGGTAAGCTGAGTTCTTCGCATTAATCTAAACATGGTAGATGATGAAAAATTTGTGAGATAAAAGTTTGTGTTGATTGAAAGTGGTGAGCTGTGAAGCATTGCACCAAACGAATGAAAATCTAGTTTTTGTTTTCTTGATTGAGGACAATCAAAGGTTTAAGTTTGGGGGGTTTGATATGTGTGTAATTTGCATGATTTTCGAGATGTGAATTGAAGGAATTGGTGAGAATTTGGTACACAAATCACACACATATCTCTTCTTTTCCTTGATTTTCCTTCACTTGGTGTTTTGGAGTTGTTTCGTGTGTACAGGTTATGAAAAAGGTAAAAAAATGCGAATTTGGAGCTAAAAAGGGAGCATTGCCGTAGCATATCCCGCGCGGAACGGGCCGCTCCCGTTCGGGACCAAGGTTCGGGACGAAGTCTCCCGTCCGGGATACGTCAAAATGGCGTGAAATCGAGAATTTTGTGAAAAGCCGTAGGCCGTCCCGCGCGGAATGGGGTGGTCCCGCTCGGGACGGACCGGGATTTTCGGGTTCTGACCCCGATCCATCCCGCGCGGGATGATGTTTTGTTCTTCAGCATCCCATTCGGGATGGATCTGTCTGAGCTGCGAGGTCTTCACCTATAAAAGGCCAAAGAATACCACATTTGATGGGATCGATTTTTTGCAAACCCTAAAGGAAGGAGGCGCGAGTCTGAAGCATTTTTCATCTCCGATAGGTTGGAACTCGAAGGTTGAAGGAAGGATTTGAAGCGGGATTGAAGATTCACCATCCATTCCTAAGCTTCTTCATCCTACTTTCTCTTTTATGTTCTCCTTTGTGGTTTTGAAGATTTCGTTTATGATTATGAGTAGCTAAATTAATTGTTGAGGATTTGGATGCGATTGGGATTGATATGAATATTGTTGGATTTGAATAATTGAAGTTTCGTAGTTTTGATTATTATTGTGAGTTTGATTTGTGTTCCTTACATGATTGATCACCATGTGTTGGAGATTATGCCTCAATGAATTAACTTGATAGGTTTGTGCATTAGAGGGGATTGCAATGATGATTGGATATTATTTCACCTAGAAGATAGATGAATTGATATCTAGGTCTATTGGTTTGTGAGCTTGAGGGAGTTAATTGAGATTAATATACCTAGACTTAGGTTGAGATCGATATTAATCTACGGTTATTGCACCGGTACTAAGGGTTGTAACTAGAATTTGATGAACCGACCCATTCTATTTATTGAAACTGGTTCTAAGAGCGACAAGTCCAAACATATTCATAATCAATTCCCAATCCATCCTATATTCCTCAACCGTTCTCTTTTGGAATTTGCTTAATTGAATTGAAGTTTATTTAATTGTTTTAATCGATAATTGCATGTTAGATAGTTGGAATTTGATATACAAAGCTATTTTATCACATCTAGATATTAGGTTTCAAAATCATACTTTTACTTGAATAACGGGCGAATTGAGTCTTCGTGTTCGATAATTTTTACTTGATAAAAAAATACTGCATCATTATTACGGGCAGTTTGTCGTAGAGGATTTACGTTCTTGGGAGAACTCAACACCCAACCAGTCAGAGGAGGAGATCAAAGTGACGTGCTCGCACTCCATCCATCTGACGAGAGCTGAAGAAGGACAAGGACCGGGAGCGGTTGATCCAGTGGACTGGTAGACGGGGCATCTACCAGCTGGAGATAGATCGTAGGACTCTTTGTACCTGATTGCTTTTTAGTGAATTTCCAGTGAGTCGACTGGAGAGTGGACGTAGATCAGTTGATCGAACCACTATAAAAATCATTTGCCTTTATCTGCTTTCAGTATTTAAATTTGTATTTGAAACCCAGCACTCAAGTGCTGGTGTATATCTGAAAACTGATAACTGTGCAAATTAGACTTAAAATATTCTAAGTGTTGAGCTATCAGCTGACCAGCCAGTCAGCCAGCCAGCTGAGCAACCAGCAGGACAGAGTGCAAGTTAGACTTATAAGTTCAATATTTCCGCTGCGTAACGTTATACACTCTGATAAACCGGGACCAACACTTCATGTACCCCGGGATCTCCTTTAGTGTTTCGATCAACAGGATGTTGATGTTGACCTTCTTCAGATTCTCCACAAATCTGGAGAACTTCGAGTCCTCTTTCTGCTTTGTGAACCGTTGTGGGAATGGCATAGGAGGGGGTTGATCTTCAGACTGCCTTAGCTTTTTGCCTAGATTGGGCTTCGGTGTCGATCGATGTAGGGGTGCATCGATCGACATGGCTCTATCTTCGACGTCGATCGACTCGGGAGGTGCGTCGATCGACATAGATCCCTCTCCTGCGCAATTTTGCTCCTTTTCGCCTCCAAAATCATTCATAACCATCTCGGGACTCTTGTAGCTCATCCCAGACCTCAGAGTAATGGCATTCACTGACTTTTCCTTTGTCGGGTTCACCTTTGTTGTACTTGGAAACTTGGAAGCTATCCCGGCTTATGCTGATTGCTGAGAGTAGTGGCGATTTGGCTCAGTTGGGTGTCCAACATATGAAGATGTTTCGTCATCAGCTGCATGTGGTTGGCAATCCCCTTCACTTCGGTTTCTACTTTCCCAAACCAATTATCAGAGCTCTTGATGAATTTCTCGAGCGTCTCCTCCAGCACATACTTCTTTCTTTCCACAATCTCTCCTCCAGTACCTACATCAAAACCGGGTGGAGGGTGCTCTACTGTAGAGGGGTTAGAATATGCAAAACCAGGGTGAGTTCTCCAATGGTTGTAATGATACCCCTGATTGCCTCCTCGGTAGTTATTCTAATAACCACCTCCAATATAGTTTACTTCTGCTCCAGCAGCTCCAGATGAACTGCTCGCCCCCCGATTGATGTAGTCAGCCTCCACGGGTACTATGGCCATGCTTGGCTCTGCTGCAGCAGTAGCTGTGGCTTTTGCTGCTTCCAATTTTGCAATGTCTTCCCGGTGCTTTTTCACTTCAGCAACCACGTTGAATTATGGCTTTATCTCGACTGCTTTGACTGTTAGCTGTCTCTCGTTCGGCCACTGATGGCTGATCGGAGCCATATCTGCCAGCAATCTCATTCCCTCGGCTCCACTCTTCTTCATTAAGATTCCCCCATTAGATGCATCAATCAACTCCTTCATGTGTGTAGTCAGCCCTTCGTAGAAATGACAGACCTGCATCTCTAAATCAATCCCATGCCCATGACAGAGCCGTAGGAGCTTCTTGTACCTCTTCCAGGCCTCATGGAGTGATTCTGTAGGGTTTTACAGTGAACCGAATCACCAAAACCAAACTGAACCGGATCGATCTATGGATATTGCTCATAATTAAATACTCAAAACCCTAGCATGCTCCTATGAATTTAATACGAAGAATTGTGGATTTAGGGTTTACCGTAACTCCGTCGAGTCTAAACCGATCTTTTGCGTTTGAATTCCAAAATCTAATTCAACCACGCGATCCGATTTAATCTGCAGAAACAGAAATTAGAACCCTAATTTGTAGATTAAAATCGAAAATCAAAGAGAGAAGAGAAGAGAAATCTGTTCTCCAGATCAAATCTTCAGGGCTGTGTCCCAATGCTGATCAAATCTGCTACTGGTGAGAATTCCACAGATCTGTATTCTGAGCAGGACCAGAATCGAAATTCTCCTCCTTGTTCACCAAAATCGGCGCCTCCTCTCTCTCTAGGATTTAGTGTGTTTCAACTGTGTTACAACTTATGAGAGAGAGCTGTCTATTTATAGACCTAGGGTTGGAAACCCTAATGGGCCATTTTGGGCTCAATTCAGCATATTTAATTGGGCCAGTCCTGGGACCTAATGCAAATAATAAAGTGGGCCTATAAATTAATTAATTCCCATGTGCACAACCCAGGACACAATTAATTAATTAATATTAATTCTTTTTCACCACAGAATTAATACTGACCTACCCCTTTATTACCACGTTATGAGAACGGGCTGCATTAATTGAGAATCCCCATATTTAAGGTTACCGGACATCCATTAATTAATCGGAGCCTCTGACAAGCTCTAACTACAATTAATTAATATCTTATTATTCCTGAGTAGTACCACTCAAACCTTATCACTCATGCCTGAACTTAATCAGCCTGCAGGACTTTGGCACGATGAATGTTATTGAGCTCCTCAGGGAATGTCCCCATCCTATTACTCGGATATGGTTACCTAAGTTCAGTCTCAGGCGGTACTACACGAACTGTTGTTACCCAAGATGCGGATATACGAGCGCGCTGTGTTGGCTCTCCACCATGGCAAGTCAAAGCAACAGTCAACCCGTGCAAACCCCTGAACTTTCGTTAGGGTTTGGACTCAATCAATATAACGAGATCTTTTATTCGCTGATGTCAGACAGACGAATATATCTCACTGCGGTCCATCAATACGCCACCTCTGCGTACCAGCATGTCAAGTAACCAAGACAGACTACTTATTCCGACAATGCCGCAGCCATCCGGACAGACGTATCCTCATACGCTGTCTCGGCTGTGATCAGGTTTATGTCTCACTAGGTCAAGTGATCATACTGTCTTCTGCGATCTACAACACGCCGTATGATCGTCCCTATCGGTGAGACAAGAGGATACCATTGTTCATACATGTACGATTGTTAATAGATAGGAGAAATAAATCGTTGTATACACATTGTAATAAATGCTTTCAGTATACAAAACCCATCAGATTCATCATACATCTGTTTAAAATGAGTGATAGCAGCTTTCCTCTTCAGTAGTAGGCTCGGCGGGAAGTAGTTAGTGAGGAATTATGATCGAAGTTCCTCCCATGTCCCTATCAAACTCCTATCCAATCTGACAAACCAAGACCGCGCCTCGTCTCTGAGTGAGAACGAGAACAGTCTCATTCTTATTACATCCTGGGTTACTCCATTCTGCTTCACAGTGTCACACACCTCAATGAATTGGTTGAGGTGGGCATATGGATCTTCTACAGCTCTCCCCGCAAACTGATTTTGCTGCACCATCTGAATAAGGCCCGTGCACAGCTCAAAGTTGTTGGCATCGATGCCAACTCTGAATCCGGCCTCCGCTTGCTGTGGAAGAAATCGATCCAAGATGGACCTTTGTGGAACCACAATCTGCCTGTTGTTCAACTATGCCAGACTTGCAGCTTGTTCTGCTTGAGTAGCCTGGGCTGCTTGTAGTTGTGCTCTCAGCTGTTGTACTTCATTCACAAATTGCCTCTGCTCCTCGGGAGTCATATTTTGCAGAGGTACTTCAGGATTTTCTGCCATCTCTTGTTGTTTGTCTTTTCCTTTCTTTTTGATTTTCCTGCAGGTTGCTTCAATTTCAGGGACAAAAGCATCGAGTGTTTTTCCTTTGGCTCGCGTGTTCATGCACCACCTGAAAGGAAAATAGGTAGATATCAGTTCGGTGTCGATCGACGGAGATTCCACGTCGATCGATGCAAGAGAGTGGTTGGCGTTGATCGACGCGAGTTGTGCTTCGATCAATGCAGCAGAATTTCAACATCAATCGAAATGTGTATGCGTCGATCGACAGCAAGTACAGAAAAAAAAAAACTCACACACGAACACGTACAGAAAAATAAAACTCAATCCAGCAAATCCTAGAACGAACTAGTAACAAGATAAAATCTAACAATTCCCTAGCAACGGCACCAATTTGATCACAGTAAAATCTACAGATAAATTATAGCAACAGTGGCAAATAAATTTACAAAGAACCCTAAGGTTATCAAATCCAGGGGAATTGTATAACGAAATTATCCTATGTACTAACTATGATCCTAAGATTCATTGTTTGAGGAAATAGAAAATCGGGGTTTTGATTTGCAAAATAAAGATAACAATACTGAAAATTAAAGAGGTTTTGAAATCAAACTTAAAGGAACACAGATTCTAGGGAAGAAATCTTATTATGGATAACATGTAAGAACCAATTAATTTAACAGGTGGAATACTGCAATAATGATATATTTCCTTGGTTGGGCAAATATAACCTAGATTACTAATTAGTGACTATCTCCGTTCGGTCTCAAGAATACCAAATTAGTCAATCTGATAAGCAAATCAGTTCAATTCCTACAATCTAATAAATCTCATTGGACAGTATAGAGTATATCATGCATTCCTAATCTCACTTTCCTTCTATCAATAGCTAGATATTTAAATTAATCGTCACCTTTCGGTCCTTAAATTAATCTAGAATTATAAAATAAACACAGGAATCATGAACCTAATTAATTAATCCTAACATGCATCCATAATAATATCAAACCCTAGAACCCGCTAGGGTTTCTAGCCACTCATCGCAGATAGAAATCCAAAAGAAAATATACTAAATTGCATAAAAGTAAAGAACTTACAATAAAAATAAAGGGTTTCGTGTTTCCCAACTCTCAAAACTCTAAAAACTAAATTGCAGAATGAAAATATGATCAGAGGTCTAAAAAATATGAAAAGGTTGCTGAAAAAGTCGAATTTACTAGTCTATTTATAGAGGTGAATGTGTATCCAATCAAATCTAGGGCTAAAGATATGATATAATCCGAATTTGATCGAATTTCCGCGCCAGCAGGTTCGTGTCGATCGACGTGGTTTCCATATCGATCGACGTGGTCCTGTCTCGCCCCTTCTGCGCGGTCTCACGGTTTTGGCCATAACTTCCTCTCCCGAACTCCGATTGCGTTGGAAAGCTAACTCGAAGCTCTATCCATTGCCATGCGCCAACAGCCCGAATTCCTCGTGTGGAAGAACGCTTCACTGCTACTCTTGCACGTCACTGCTTTCGGAACGGTTTTCCAGTGAATTTGGCCTATAACCTGTAGAAACACACCAAAGCACGCATAATACCACCCAATATAGACTCATGCATAAAATATATATATAAAATCAATAAAACTACATAAAATAGTAGAAAATAATATAGATAAGTGAGTGAAATAATGAGCTTATCATGTGGTCACTCGCCTAGGAACTCCTTGTACGCTTAGTCTTCAGGTTGAAGTGAGGACGACACCCCGCAGCTTTCTTCCTAGTGGTTGGATGTTTACTGCTCTTCCCAGAACTCAGGTGGTTTGCATAAGCCTGTGAGAATCAGAATCCCAGAGTAGGAAACTAACTGCTATGAATATATCTTGGAAATATATATTCACCAAAGGATAGCTTTAGCTAAGAAGCTTCAGCCTCGTGCTAAGAGAGTGTAGCACGGAGTAATAACTTGAGTCAGAAACTCAAGTCTCGTGTATGGAAACACGGAAACTCAGAGAGATGGCTTAGATATATGATCTTTGTAGAGTGGAATTCGTAACAGTTTAAGGTTGAAGGGCAGACCTATTTATAGAGGAAACCTTGGGCATTTTGACATTCTTCCCGTTGGACACATTAATCTAGTTGTTAGACTCGTGGAAAATGTCGTTCAATCATAGCCCATACTATAGGTCTGCTACGCTCTGCATGTCAGTGTACTATACACTAACTATATGTCAGACTACGTTTCACTCTAAGGAATCCATGTTTAGATATCCTCGTACTTACTTTTACTAAGGCATGAAATTGCCAAAGTCTGACCGAGCTTCGATGACTTCAAATAGCTCGTGCTTTAAAGGTAGAGGCTCTTATATTGACTTCCCATGGTCAGTATAGCCAGCCCTCATACTGACTTTCCATAGTCAGTATGACTAACCCTCATATTGACTTCTCATAGTCAGTATGAAAAACGCCTTTATGCTGACTTCCCTAGTCAGCATGGAAAGACCTTCATACTGACTTCTCCTAGTCAGTATGGAGAAGGACCTCATACTGACTTCCCTAGTCAGTATGTATACTGAGTACACAAGCTCAGTCTTGGTCAAGGCCATACTTGGTGAAAACCAAGTTTCAAGGCGTACACTTCTTCAGTTCTCAAGAATCTCCTATGCTCGGTCTTTAGCCACTAAGTTCTATTACAACTCGATTGATCCTACACAAGGATTACAGTTTTAGAACACTAGAAACTGAAAAACTGACTAAGATGGGTTTTCACATATCAAAACATTAATTTAAGGAGGAAACTAAGCCATAGTTCCTAACATATAATAATTCATAGCATGGTCTTATTGAAATGCAAATATTAGTTTTGCGGAATACATGGATTGTATAAACTCTGAACTCGTTATGCAGAGAATTTGATCTTCAATTCTCTTTCTTGCGCAACAAGATTTAATCCTACAAGATGAAGGAATTAAATCTCCGAATTTAAATGAATTAAATTCAAAAATGAGGAGAGAGAAAGAAGAAAAATATCCATCAGATCTAATCTTTTGATCTATGTCCCTCGCTCTGATTCGGATATTTGGTGAAGATTACCTCCGGGTATCGTGCCTGGCTGAAAACACAATTTCCTACCCTCATCTCACATCTAGTCGCCTACTACAGCTCCCAAATCTTTGGTTTGCTGCTTAGCAATTTTTGATCTTATGGTGTGTTGTAATCTTAAAATCGGAGGGGTATTTATTGGAGAATTTTGATCTCTAATAGGCTAGAGCTTTTCACGGGCCAAACCAAGGACCAGTATGCAAATAACAAAGAAGGTCTATCAATTAATTAATTTTCATATTCAACCCATAATATAATTAGTTAATTAATATTGATTCATGCCACTAGATGATCAATACTATCCTACCTCTTTGTTGCCACGCTATGAGGAACGGGTTGCATAAGCTTGGAATATCCCTATATTTAAGGTTACATACATTTATTAATTAATTTAAGCTCTGACAAACCAATAAATTAATTAACATATTTTATTCCAGAGTCAATCCACTCAACCTTCTTTACTTTTGCTTGAACTTAATCAGTCTGCAGGACTTTAGCATAATGAACATTTTTTAGCTGCTCATGGAAAGCAACCATCCTATATTAGATATGGTTAACTTGTTCACAGTCATACACAAACTGCTATCACCCAAGATACAGATATACGAGTACAGAAAAGACTCTCCACCAAAGCATCTCAAAGTGATACACAAATCAATTTATACCTTTGTACCTTCATTAGGCTTAGGATTCCGTCAAGCCATCAAGATCAAGATTCCTTTAATGTTAGATAAAAGAATCAATCTTTGCTTATATATGTCCTATCAATGTATACCGCATGCACCAGCATATATACCAAGCAACCAAGATAAGTTGCATATGTTGTAACCTATACCGACAATCTCTCTTGGGACTATCTCAGCTCATGTGATAACAATTTATATCTTGCTAGGTCAAGTGATCTATACGATCTTCCATGATCTACTACACAATGTATGATCTCCTTATAAACAAATAAGAAATAGACAGGAGATGAGCATACAATATTAATGGTTCCCAATATATTAACCAAAAACCTTGTACATAATATATCAATCATTATTTTTCAGTATACGAATCCATCAAGTTAAAGGACTTAATTGAGCCAAATAATCAAGCAGAGACAAAATTATTCTTGCCAGAATAGTCTAAGGGTTAAATTAACCTTGATCCCTTTTAATTATTCAATAATACACAATTCACAAGTCTTCGGGAAAAAAAAAAAAAAAAAACACATTGCAGCATCTTCTTCATGATAATATCTCCACTGGAATGGTGGAGCTATAGACTCTCTCTCTAGCCTTCTTAGCCTGAAAAAAAAATTAATTATAAATATTATTATTATTATTATTATTATTATTATTATTATTATATCAAGAAATGAGTAACAAGATTAATATTGCATTAAAATTAGATGAATGTGTTGTTTACTTCATTCTCCCAATTACTCCACAACATGATGCTGGAGAAGCAGATCACTTGCACCAGCAGCGCGCAAATAATCCCCGTCCACAGCCCCTACCACCAACAATTCGATCCAAACCGAACCCGAGTTAGATGGAGAAACGAAGAGGGGAATGAACAAGCTCAAAGCGTTTACCTTGCCTCCCAAATGCAGATAAAAAGCTAGAAAGATGGCCATAGGAATGCCTACGAAATAGTATGATCCCAGGTTAATAAACGCCCCCATTTTCTGCCTTCCACTACCTCTAACACTTCCTGCATCTCAAAAATAGATCCATTATTCAAGAACAAGAGTTGGTCTAACTTTTTAACAATTATGGTAAGAACATATTGAATATTTATTCCTTGATTATTTGAATTACACTCTTGAACTTTTGCAATTGACAACTATTAAAATTTTTATGAAGATTTAAATTTAGTGCAGTTATTTTTATAGTTCCTAAAAAGATTAAAATCTTAAATATTTTTAAAAATATAACTCAAAGTTATATAAGTGAGCAAATGCTAAATAAATAAAAGTAAACTTAATGTTTTTAAATTAATATCAAAATATACTTATGAAACTATACAATTATAAACTTAACCACTATTCACCATTAGAAAATAAAATAAAAATTGAAATTCAAAATTATATTTTTTAATAGAAATACATTTATTTAAACTCACATATTTTATGAACTTATTTACTTATTTTATAAAAAATTAATGAAGTTTTACGAGATAAGTTAATTAATATAAAATTAATGCATACTAATTATCAATTTAGAATATTTAATAGTTATAATTACTTGATCAAAGTCTTTAAATACTTAATCAAAATAATCCAAATTTTTTTTTAATTTATTTGACTTTTTTACGGGAAAAAAAACGTCTTTTTTAATTTTAAGGCAAATGAATTTGTGTTTTTTAGTTTTAGTTTATATCTGAAATGATTTTGCATTGTTCTATTTTTAGTTATCAAATAATGTAGTAAGTGGAGTTGGAGATGGGAAGGTTACCCGATAGAACACATTGGAAGCTGTCCATGAAGTTGGATAGAGCGAGAATGGGCATCATTGCTGCTACGTATCTCACCACTTGTGTCTCATTGCTGTAAGCGTGTCCCCATACATTACGTATTAAAATCTGAACCATCCCCACCACCAACGACTCCGTCATGGCTATCCCCACCACCACTTTCACCGCCAGCCGTGCTGCTCCTGGCCGCCCACCTCCCAGCTCGTTTGATACTCGTGTGCTGCATCGCATCGCATTGCATTCAATTTCTAACATCACACATTCATATTTCATTACTTCACCAACTCACCTCACAGCAGAACTCAGCCCAAATGGAATCATCCAAACTACTGAAGACGTATTAAGGCTGCAGGGGCAACACATTTCTTCAACATATATACAAGTTATACAATCACAAGATTAAATAATCTTACCAGATGGAAAGAACTGAGGTTTCTAAAGTAGGATTTGGTAGAAGCCCAGAAAGCAGAACCATCATCTCGAAAGACCAGCTCTCCAAGCTGTTTTGTTTCAAATAGCAAGAATCAAGACACCCAAAAAGAAGAAAAAAGAAAGGAAAACTGCAGGTATATATATATATATTTTGGCATTACCAGACCATAACAGCTGAAGGGATGCCAAGTCTAACAAAACTAAGGACATTGTGCAGGGCTTCCCTTGAGAATCCGGTCCACGTTCTGGAGCAAGACGAGGAAAACTTGATGAAAAGAGACAGCAGAGTGACATTAACCCAGTAGGAAAGCGAATTAGCGACAGCAGCCCCCCTGCTGCCGAGGCCAGACTTCAACACCAGAGTCCAGCACACGAAGAGGTGCAGCAGAGCAGTGATTGCCGAAGTTATCATCATGGGGAAGACCACATTTTGAGTTTGCAAGAACCTAACCAGGCACTGCAGTATGCCATATCCAAAGACGCTAGGGATCATGAAACGAGCATAAGTCCCTGCCTCTCTAGATATGTGGGGATCTTGGCCTAATGCTCTTAGGATGGAACCCGTGTTCGCCCAGATCGTCGCCAGGGGTATGCAAACCAGCATCAGAACAAACATGGCCCTCTGCATATGGATCCCCAGCATGTGATACTGCTTTGCTCCGTAGGATTGACCACACAATGTGTCTAATGCACTTGCCATTCCCATCTTGTTTAGTTTTCAACACACAAGAAGAAGAAATGAGTTCTGACTTAGCAAATCCAAGAAATTAAAAGCAAACCCCGTTGCATACTTCATATGATACCATATGTTGAATTTAGACTCATGTACCATTTTAGTTTTTAGTTACAACTTTATATGATAACATATTTATCAAATCCCTTTCAGATGCCTATGTGAAGATACAAAAGCTCCTCTATGAATGAAACTCAGTTTTCATCCATTAGGTTCCAATGGTACGTACCTGCAGTGTCAATCAAACGCATGTACCTTTTAGTTTTTTTTTTAATTTTTCAGCAAAATGTTAGTTTCTAATTGGCAACCATCAGAGCGCTTAAAAAGTGCCGAAACACTACATCAGATGGATTATGTAAATTCATAGTTCGTTTCTAAATACGAACCCAATTAGCAATTGTATGAGCTACAAAGTTAAGACTGGGCCTTTCATATACGCTTAAATCTATACTCTTCATGGAGCTTTATAAGTTGGACTCATTCCCAACTTCACGACTAGTTTTTATACGTTTACAAAAAACACACTTAGAATCAGTCACACAAATACATATTCAGTGATTTACAATCTTTACATGATAGCATGTTATATGATGCTATCTCTCATCTGCTAGATACCGATTTGAAGAAACAACAGTCTTCTTCAGATTAATGATCTTAATACTACACATCAAGATTTTGGCATTTTGCAACATAAACTCTTCTCAAAGCAAAAATATAAAATAAAAAAAATGAAAAGAAGGGTTTGCAACATAATAATACGCTAGATATATATTTATACTACATTCATATACAAAGAGAGGTTACCAGCAAGCTAAAACCGGTGACAGTAGCGAAGGAGGTGGCCATGGAAGCTCCAGAAAGAGCAAGTTCTCCCAAATGGCCCACAAACATAACTGAAATAAGCTGCAAACAGTACTGCAATAAAGAAACCATGATGAGAGGTCCAGCCAGGCATACTTGCTTCCGCAATTCCTCACAAATTACTTCTCTCTTATCAAATATAATGGAATCCTTTTCATCTCCTATTATTTCTGGGTTTTGAACCAATGGCTTGCTGAGACTGGATGCATTCTCCATCTCCTCTCTCTCCTATGAGAAGGAAATCCGACAAGTGCTGCATATATTGTTGAAAGGTTTCATCATTCATGTGCTTTCTGAGATTATAGAAACTCGTAAAGTAGGAATCCTGCAGCAGATTATAGAAAGTTATAAAGCTGGAATCATACAGCTGATTTTTGTAAAGCTAAAAGTTTTTTTTTTTTTTTTTTTCTTTCTTTCACTTGTAATAATAAAAAATAAAAATAGGCTTTGTAGCTACATTGTGGTTTATCCACCCGCTTTCATATAAAAAATTGCCACCATTTATGACTGCTCAATATTAAGGGGATCCACTTACGTTTTAGTAGGACGAAACCCATGTTTTACCAACCGGACCGTGCTTTTCGTACCTACTCACTTGAACAATATATTTATCTAGTCAAATAAAACTACCTCGATAATCTTTTGTGTAGTATTGAATTATTTATTTTAATTTAAATAATATAAAATAAAATTAACTATAGCATAGTCAAACTAATTAATCTTTTGTTATAATACTTAAATAAAAACTTATAACTCCTATTTATGAATTAATCAACCCAAGAACATAATTAAATACAAGAACTAAATCCTTTAAAACATTTATCGGGTTATTGAGTAGACTTATTTCTAACAAATAACTAATCAAATAAGCTACAAAAAAAAAAAAATAGATGTGATAATAGTACAATTAATTTGTATTTAAAACATGTGTAATATACATGATTATAAAATTCCTTAGAATTTAGCGTTTAGATAATTTAGGTGGAGCTTAAGTGATACGTAAGCAGTAAACCTAATTTTTTATCTTTAAACAAAACATAAAACTATATTAACTTTTATTTAAAAAATTATACATACATTGGACGTCCAAGTGGAATGAGACCGTCTAACCTATTTTACAGTAATGATATATAATATCACCTCAAATGTAATTAGTTTTGTAATCATCATTATCGACACAATTATTTAAATTTAATTATAGGCATTTGGAGACGTGAAGTTTGGGTAGATGACAAGTTGGAGACATAAATTGTTTTCTATTGGATGACAAATTGGATCCAAATCCCTCGCTCTGTGTAGTAGTGATATTCGCCTCAAATCTGATGATTGATTTGGCTAAAATAATCGACACAGGAATCATTGTCGAGCCCCTTTATTCAAATAATTAAAAGTGTCAACTCCTACTGTACTTGAGTTGCACAAAAAGAGAGAGCTGGTGTGGGAACAGGGCGGCACCAGCATTGGCCTGCCGGGATCGGCCGCCCCTACAAAATTTTGATTTTCTTTATTTTTACATATATATTTTTTTCTGAAAAAAAAATTATATAGGATCGACCCCATAAAATTATAGTTCAGTCTCCATGAGATTCAAATTTTACATCCGTCCTGGAGATAGCCATAACACAAGGCAATTAATTAAAGCATAATAATCGGTTGATCTAAGTGGGGTTTATTTATTCATCGGAGGATAATAATAATAATTAATATTCTTATAGGTCCTAAAAATCATCAAGTATAATCAAGTGGGTGTGGAAGTTAAAGTATGTGGGATCCAAATATTATCTCAATTGATTCTATATTAGTCGGCTGTCTAAAAAAATCTTTAACCTAGTCGAATAAATTTTTAGTATTGAATAGGAGTTATACACAACAACTATGGTCAAATTATTGGGTTTCAAAGTTGTGAGCTTGATAACTAAATATGTAAGGCAGAATGTAAAAAGACAACAAATTATATTGATTTGGATCCAAACTATCCTACATCCACTCGTCATAGGACTATACGGAAATTCACTAACTTAATTACACACGGTACTTAAATACTTGTTGTAAGTAAAGTTCTTCTCCAATCTAGTCACAGGTCATGACAGTTGGTTGAGCTTTCCACACTTCCTGTGCTGGACTCTTCATTTTGCAACTTTAGCTACACACGGTACTTGATTACGAGCTGCAACATTCATTTTTCTGACAGTCGAGGATTATAACACTTCTCTGATGCTAGGGATGATGGTTTGCGTTCTCTTCAAAATGAAGCCTATATATGGAACAACTTGATGACTCCGGTGGTCTCATCTGACAGACCGGTGAAGTCTCGTGCTAAAGATGCATGAAAAGTTTAATAGCTATGAGTAGTAGTGTTGATCCTTTAATTTCAGCAACAATGACAACAACTGATTGGTCCTAAATTAACAGTTAATACGCAATAGAAATCTTTTAAGAGTAATGTGGCCCCAATTGTCTCTTACTCAAGTCAATTAGTAATCTAAAAATTGGTTTAAAGCTTGAAGTAATACTTAAATCAAATTCAACACATGCACCAATAACTTATCGGTTGTTGGGTTTCAAATAAGCAAGTAAATAAAGAACAGAAAGCGGGAAATGACACATAATATTTATAGTGATTCGGATAACAAATTATCCTACGACCACTCTTCGATCAACAGATGGATTGAAAAACACTAGAATAGATTTACAAGGTGATGCAATTGATTTTTTTAGTGGTCGCGGGAAGCTCTTATATCCTCCGGCTGAATGCGCACCCAACTAGTCCTTTTTGTAGTTGCTCTCATTAGATCTAATGCAATTTCACTACGAACATGTTGCTAGACCTCACCGGCTTGTGTGGAGTTTTTTTACTAGCAAACTAAATTACATAATTCAAATTAACCTTGGATCGACCTATGAATATCACAAATAATTGTTATGTCTTAATAAAAAATTCTAGCATGCTCCTATTAAAATTATTTGTTGAATAAGGTTTCTTGCTTGGTCATCCAGGGCCATAATTGTTTTCCAACTCTCATTGTAGAATTTTCCAACGAACTCAAGATCGACATACCACCATTCTACTGATTATATCTAGTTCTGACCCATAGATTTAGTGGAGAGGTTCTTTGGGGACATTAAAATGGTGTATTTTTAGATGTAATTTTCTTCCATTTATCCCATTGCAACTCTTTTAAATGACTGGCATCAACTAGATAATTACTTAAACTGATTCCATTGAAAGGAATATAAAGTGTTTTACCAATATAAAAAGAGAAATACTTATGACTTTTCTACTAATAATGGTGGTAAGAGATGCCCCATCAGTTGCTATTCTTGTATTGTGACAATCAACTTTTTAATGAAATTTTGTGGCTATGAATCACAAACTTATACAGAAGAGAGAGTTGAAGTTTCCGGTTTAACTCTATAATCCTCCAGGATTGCTCACAAACTAGTATTGGAACCCAAAGAGATGAAGAATCTCATTTTTGCAAACCCTAATGCTCTTACTCTTGCTGTAAAATACAATAGTAGATTTGATTGTCATATCTGAGACATATTCTTACTATCATCAAAATTAAAAGAACAAGTGAAATGCCTTCTTCAATCAATGATGTTTGCCCTGCCTTAGATCTTTCGGATTTTGCATTATTAAGCCATTTTGATCCTCTTAGTTGGCTCCTTCAAGGTCTTCTATATCTTTCTTTCTATGGTCACGATATCTAAACTCTCTCAGTTACTTCTGCTTATAACAGAGAAACATACATGCCTTCCTTTTTAAGGTCTCGACACCTAGACCCTCTCAGTTATCCTTGATCATAACTAAGAAAATTTCTTGCAATGCTAGAAAGTACACATACCGCACCCGACTGATTGCAAGTCTTTCATGATTAGTCCAAGTAAGAATTTCTATCGAAATCCAAGCTTCAAAAGTTTTGAGCTCAGTAGTTTCTTCTTTCAGAGCTCTCTATTTCTTTCTAGTATAATTAAATGTATTATGATGTTGTATACTAAAGAATGTGTGTGTGTGTGTGTGTGTGTGTGATAATTTTGTCTAGAAATAGATTACTGATGCGCACTAAATTCTCAATCAACAATAGCCAATTAATACTCTAGTGCGAATACAAGAATAATTTTATCAATCCAGGAACTTATCACTTTGCCCGCTAGAATACTAGTTAGTATTGTGTTGATTTTGTATCCAAGCACAATTAAGTCGTTGAGTTGTTGATTATCCTAGGCAATGTGTAAATCTATCTAACTACGAAAGCTATAACCAAAACATGAATTATCACAACATTCATCATCTTTGCTCAACTATCACTTCCACACTCATCACAAATGTAAGAACAAACATAAGGCAATCTAATTCAACAATGATGTAAGAAAAGACATTGGTTTGAAATCCACATTCAATCCATAAGATTGAATAGAATGATGCAAACAATCATTTAATTCACCTATTGATGATCAATCTACCCTAGGCTTCCTAACCCCCTTAGCACCATGATCGCTAATTATTTTAATTAGCAATTTAGCTAATGCTAATAATACAGTGGTAAATAAATTATCGAACCCAGAGGAGTGAAGTATCGAAAAATCCTATGTATTAAAACATAGTTTCTTGGAACATTGGTTAGGGAAAATTAAAAGTAGAGTTTTGTGCATTCAAAAATAAAATTTATTTAGAACTAAAGTTAAAACTAGAATTTGAATAGGGCTTTTGAGATTCAAATATGGGTAACGCAGATCCTAGGGTTTTCTACCTATTATGCCTTACATGAAATGATAAATTGAATAATTACCAATTTAATTTCTACTCGTAGTGGAACATCAGAAATTATTAAGAATTTCTAGTTTAAACAATTCATAAAGTAGATTAATTAATTCTCTCTATTTTTTCGATCTTGAGAAAATCCAATTAACTCCTTAAACCTACGGATTTATTCCTACAACCTATTTCACTCTTTTCAGACAATAAATTGAATTGTATTATGAAAATCTTTTTCCATTGATAATTATTACCTTTTAGTCTTTAATTATCAACTAATCAATCTAATGAGTTGCCAGCAAATTAAGATTGCAAAACAAGCTCCAGATTTCATAAACTATGATCGAAAAGACAATTTGATTCAATTAATCACACATGCAGGCATAATAATTCGAAACCCTAGAATCTATGGAGAAATTAATTACACATAATCATAATAAAGATTATCAATAAACGATGCAACATGTATTTGATTTGCTTAAATAAACTCGAAGTAGAAATTAATGCAGATTTCTCTATGGAATAAAATTCCGAACTTGAATCCAAATTACAATCGCTGCAGGAAAATTCAAACTCTCACAAATATTGCATAAGTTCTAATTTTTTACCTCTAAAGGTATTTATAGTGGTGGTAGATGTATCTAATTAGGCCTAGGAAAAGAGATATAAATCTATCTTCCAATATTCGATCAAATCTTTGCCAAAATAGGTCAACGTCGACCGACGTGATGCCACGTTGATCGACGTGAGTGCTCGCTTTGACCTTCACTTTGATCTCACATGGTCGTTGTTTGGCACATGGACGTCGACCGACGTGGGTTGGCATCGGTCCATGTGGGTCTCACACGTCGAGCCTTCACAATCCTTGCATTCGATCAATCTGAATAGCTGCACATCGACCAACGGAGACCCGCGTCAGTCGAAATTGAAGCTCCCACGAGCCATAGTCTCCATACTTAGCCATATTCAATCTAAAACCTGTAAAACACGCCACCACGAACATAATACGTGCAAAAACCCTTTCATGTATGATAAAACAAGTAAAATGCCTTAAAAACAACTAAAACAATCTAAGACCTCATTGATAAGTTAGTGCAAATATGAACTTATCAACTCCCCCAAACTTAAACTATTGATTGTCCTCGATCAATTCACAGACAAGAATTCAAATCACTTGTAGATACAAGTGTCACAAGTCTCTTTACTATCCAAGTAGCACTCATCCACATAAATCACACAATCCAGACATAGTTCAAATCATCAAATTGTTGAAGAGAAACCTCACGGGGTACTGTTTGCACTCATCGCTCAAATGTTTACGGGTAAGTGTTTCTCTCAATTCAAGGCCAAAGCTCACACTTTCCATAGGTTTGACAAGTTCCTCATCTCTCCACTGCTTAATAGTGTAGTTTTTCAGGGAATCAAATAGGTCTTTAATTTGGTTGTAATGTGGCTTACCTAAAAGGTGGAATATTTTTGGCTAAGTGACTTATGATTTTTTAAATATAACAACACACCAATCATACCACAACCACATCAACTCATCAAAATCTCAATCACTTGTTCTCTCTCTCTCTTTTTTTCTAAGGTCCCTTCTCATTCAAAACTTTATTTTGTGAATTTATATAATTTTTTTCTTTCATGCACTCTTGTACACTTTTTATTTTTATTATTTTCGCTCTTTGGACCCTAATTCATTTTCACCCTTGGGAAACTATTTAATTCCCACAAATTCACAAAAAAAAAAAACCCAACAACAACAAAATCCCAATTATCCCTATTGCCATTTACTCTTCACGTTTATCAACCATTCTACATCAAAGAAAGTTCATTCAAAGCTTAAATGGGCTACAAGTGGAGATAATCAAGGGTTAGTATGGGGAATGGATTATGAAAGAACATGTCTATAATCACTTTCACCCTATTACTACACTCATGCAACCTCGAGAGAGGAACTCGTCAAATTCTAGAAGGGTTATTGCTAAAGGTCTTGTCTCACATCAAATGAATAGTAAGGCTAAAAATTTTCACATGGGTTTAAGTTTTATTACTCTTCAACAATTATCAAATTCAAACAATTCCATCATGCACAATTACACATTAGAGAGTGACTCATCAAGCAAGTTACCCCTATCATTGGCTACTCTATCACACAAATTTTCATTCCATAATCCACAAATAATCAATCATATACCAACTATTTTTATTCAAGGGAGGACGAGTCAAATTCTCAAACCAACATAATGAAATAGTTCCGACTGTCCTATGTTCAAAGCTCCTAAACTAACTAGACTACTAACTAATGACACTATGCAACAATTGTAAACAAGACTCCTACTACGATGCATCAAACAAAAAGCAAATAAATAAATAAAATAAAGCGATAAAAACGTTTCCCTTTTCCACTTCCTCATCCCCCCAAACTTGTTTCACTCAAAGGAGTGGAAAAGTTTGAAAGTCATATTAAAAAAGAGAAACGGTACCTCAAGACTAGTCAGACGGGCCAGTGTCATCCTCTACTCTCCGTCGCTTTCGGCACCAATAAGTGGTCATGGACTCGATGTAGAGATAAATCTCATCCATTCTCCATGTCAAGTGCTGGAGTTAAATATCGACTGACTCTCGATGGGCTGCATTGACAGCTCGCTCCTCCTCGAACAAAGTGCGCACGCCCTCGATGGTCGTGCGCATCTCCTCGAAGAACGTGCGCTGCTGCACCATGAAGACGCGCTGCTGATCTACCGACTGTTGTTACTATTGCATAAAGGCTGAATATTGAGCCCAATCCGGCTCAACAGAACCCGAACTCTCTATGCCGAAGAATGCAGTTCCCCGCTCCTCGGTGGTATCCCTCACCTTATCATCGACCTGCTGCCGGAGCTGTCGCTGGCGCTTCTCTTCTCTCTCCTGCTCAGGAGTCAAAAATGTGCTGATCGGGCCATGTCCGTGGTCGATGACGGAGGTGGAAAATAGGCTCGCCTGCTCCCCGCTAGCCTACAGCAAGTTGTATATGAGCTTTAGTGCTCATGAGCCAATTGTCATACAACTCGAGGTCCGTAACGTGCATCAACTCCGGATGGGGAAGGGCGACGAAATCGCTGTTGGAGAACCTCCAAAACCAACCGCCTTGCGGCCGGCGAACAATCACCTACATCTATAAAAGCCGCAAATCATCGAGGCCGATGGGTGGTGCACAAGCTGCCAAATCCACAGTCAGGATGCCAAAGTGCTCAGCGAAGGGGGTGATTAATCCCCCGCTCCATACGGTGACCGATTTGGCCTTCGTTTGCTTTTCCCAGTTGTTCATGACTAGAGCTGCCATACTGACCGGGGTCCTTAAGAGCATCCCCCAAAGTGCCAACAACTCGGGAAATCTTACTTTCCCGCTCATATTCTTGTCGACAATAGATACTCCATGCATCGCTGGATGTAACGAAACATGGGGTTATCGATAGAGGAGGCCTTGAGGCCCCCTAAATCGAGATTCCCCCGCTCTTCGGCCTCCGATGCAATTTGTCTCCAGAATTTCACCGGATTAAAGTCTTTTGGGTGATGGTAGGCACGTCCTACAGGGACTCCAAAGATCTCATCAAGTTGATTCATTGTCAAGGAGAATCTCTGGTTGCACAGCTGAAAATGAATGGAAAGAGGCTCAACATCATGGCGCGCCTTCTCCACCGTGAGCATGGCAAAAAAACTCCCGCACAAGAGAGGGTTACGTGACCGAGTATGCGGTCATTCATCTCCTCGAGTTGATCCTCCGAAGGAGAGCGTCCACATCGGCTCTAATCCCCAAGTGGTCCATCGTGTGTGGGCATGGATAGCGGGTCTGGCAAATGGTGGCTCGAATGTGGGGTTCGATCGACGACTTGGCATCAATCGACACGTCGTGGAGCCGGTCGACGTGGAAGCTCTCGATGTCAATCAATGTGATGCTACGTCAGTCGACGTCGACACCCCTCGCCTGCCTCCTGGGATGAACGACTGAAACAAAAAATCGATGAACACTGAACTAGACTAAAAATTTAACGGACTCAAATTTAAAATTCAAGTGAAAGGAATATTAAATGAAAACAAGAACTAAATCGTTGGGTTAACTCCCAATAAGTGCTTAATTTTTATGTCGCTAGCTCGACAATACCTACAATCATGGGCGGTCTAGATAGTAGACCTCCACAACACTAATTTGACAATTGCTTGCCAGGCATGAATCGAAGGCAAGAGTTGAAGAGGAGTACCTTGTCGTCAGAATTGAAGACATGCTGGCGAATCCCGCGATCGTGGAATTTCTTAGCCCGCATCTTGTAGATTACATTGTTTTCATAGGCCTCATCCCTAAAGTCCTCCAATTCATTCAGGGCCATAGCTCGATTGGCAGGGGCGAGCTTCCAATCCAAATTGAGCTCCTTAGTGGCTCTCGATGCCTTGTGTTCCATCTCGACCGGGAGATGACAAGATTTCCCAAACACCAGCTGATATGGGGACATGCCTATGGGCGTCTTGTAGGCGGTGCAATATGCCCACAACGCGTCATTGAGGCTCAAGGCCTAATCTTTCCTTTGTCGCACCGTCTTCTCCAGAATTTGCTTGATCTTGCGATTGGACAACTCTGTTAAGTCATTACCTTGAGGGTGATACGGAGTAGTGACACGGTGCTTGACTCCATACCTTGCGAGCAGAGAAGCCAATAACTTGTTGTAGTAATTAGAATCGTCATCGGTCACTAGAAGCCGCACGAAAGAGAGAAGAGGATTGGAGGAAGATGCTGAAATTCAAGGAGCGCATCCTTACTCAACTGGCAAACAAATCATTCAGAATGGATAGCGTAAGGCCTCCTTCTCCCACCAATATTGAAGAAGAAAGAGTTAAGGAGACTGAACCTGCCACAACTGTCACTACTGATCTACCATCCACTTCATCTCAAGCACTGTCCACCACTGCCACCATGCCTACTGCCCAGAATCAGATTGTGCTATCGAAGGGAACCCAAGTCATGACAATCGAGCCCCTGAGCCCCAGCACTTATCAGAGAGACCTCCAGCAATTCATACATATGATGGTAGGAAGGATTATTGGAGAGCACATTGTGCCGATCGTGCAAACAGTAGTAAACAAATAGATGATCGAGGCAAGGGAAGAACTGCACAATTCTCAGCAAGACAAGTTTGAGGCCTTCTCAACAAGCCTTTTTGTTGCGATCAAAGAGGGGGAAGAGAAGAGGGTAGCAGAGGAGGCAGAGAGACTAAAGGAACAAGAAGACAAGATCCGGCGCCTCGAGGCTAGAAGAAAACATGAAGAAGACTTGAGAAGGCAACAAGAAGAAGAAGAGAGAGGAGAACGAAGAAGGATTGAAGAGAAGAAGAGAATCAGAAGAAAATAGAGAGAGGCCGTACTAGACAACTTCATGAAGGTAATGCTCGAGACTCTCAAGAATGTGAAAAAGACCACCGCCGGTTCTTCAGGTGCCAGAAATGCTGATGATTCAGACTCCTCGACAACGAAGAAGTAATCTCTTGATAGCGCGTTTTTCAACGCGCTAAAGCTGCAAGTGTACAGATCACTGCAGAGGGCAAGTAATAAATTATCGAACTCAAGGACTGCAGGCTCGAAACACAACTAAGCACTAAAACGTAGATATCTAACTACTATCTAGGCGAATCATTAAAGGATTTTGGTTTATCTAAACTAATTGATTTTAAAGCAGTAATAAAACAAAATGAACAATTAACAATTTTAGAAAACTGGTGAGAAAACAGGATTCCAGGGCAATCCACTTTGAATATTAAACAAACAACGTTTTCATGCAATTTAATCCCAATTTAATTTCCAGAGATGTGAGCAATCGCGAAAGTGTTATCAGGTGATCCTCTCGGACTCTAAACCATAACATGGAAATAAAATACCTAGTGACTCCTCTCGGATGCGCAAAAGGAATTTTACTCTTGATAAAAATCTTAGATTTTAAACCCTTTAAAAGCTCAATTTCCTCTCGGACAATTGTTCTAATAAATCTAATTTATTTGCGTCTTAATTGATAACCTAGACCTCTCGGTTCAAAAACTACCAATTCAAATCACAATTAATGGCCAGTTAATCACAATTCATGAATATCCCAGATTAAATTAGAACATCAAAGGAAAAGGAACATTAAATTGCATAAACTGTTGAATGAATAAATACAAAGTTTCAAAACCCTAGAATCCACAAATGGGTTTAGCCAATCATGCTAAATCCCAGAAAAACAAGAGAATGAAGAGTCATAAAGTCAGAAAACATGGAATTGAAAAACCGTAAAAGTCTTCAATCTTCGAATCCGTGGAGGGATGCTGGGTCGTCGGTTGGGAAGATGATCGCCGTTTTTGAAGGCCAATCGCTGGTTTGGAACATGTGGTCGCCAGTTTTGAGCTCCAATCGCCGGTTTGGGACATGTGGTCGCCGGTTTTGCGGCCGGTCGCCGATTTCGCGGCCGGTCGCCGGTTTCGTAAACACCTTGCGCAGTTTCACGGTTTTGGCCATAACTTTCGCTCCCGAACTCCGATTGACCTGATTCCAGTTGCATTGGAAAGCTAACTCAAAGATCTATCTATTGGTATGCTCCATTAGCTCGAATTCCATGTGTGGAGGAATTGGTGACTGTTTCTTTGAACGTAAACTTCTTTCGGAATGGGTTTCCATTGAAACTTGGCCTAAAACATATGTGGGTGCAGTCTTTTTCTCACTTCTTCTTCTTCTTGATGCAAACAAACATCGATTGGCTCCACGGCACTCATTCAGACTCAAATACGCATGAAATCTGTGCAAAACAACATCAAACAAAGCCAAACGTAATATTTCCTTAAAGAATAAGAATAACGCCTGAAAACATCACGTAATGGCTCAATCTGAAGTATAATCTAAGCATAAATATATCAATAACATGCACAGAGTGAGTGTTTATCATCTCTCTAAACCTTATAAGTCCTCTTATCATGAAGGTAACATTTTTCAGTTGAGTAGATGTTTCCTGTACCACATGGCATGATATTTTTAATGGAAACTAACCCAGGTTGAAGACAACATCTTATTGTCCAACACTGATCTAATTGAACTAGCTGAAACTACAAACTCAGTGTAATCAGCAAACTGTGTGGATTGATGTTGTGTGTGATAGATTCCTATATGATTGCTTGATATGTGTGTGTGAATGTGCTACGTGCTTATCTGATAAATGATTTGGAAGCCATTTACTTGAAGCAAAATATATAATCGAGCAGTACCCTTGATATTTTGAGGGGGGACATTTAGGAACCATAAGTCTAAGGGAGTTGAGATGCTGAGAATACATTTGATAGGAAAACCTTGTAATCTCAGTAATCAGCATTCCCGTGATCAGTTAGTATTAAAGCTCAGGATTGAGGCTTTGATCGCACCAAAAAGGGGGAAATTGTTAGGAATATTGTTAGATAGATTAGAACCCCTTGTTGTCAATAATTGTTTATTATATTTTGGTGCATCAAAGCTCAAGCAGATCTAGTTTCTAGCAACTTCGTATCGAGTCGAAATGTAAAAGTCCTGTATAGGTCATATATACTCGAGTTTTAATAGAACTAGAAAAGAAGAATCAAGAATGGTGAAGGATTCAGTAGACTTGATGATTGTTGAAGAAGCTAGTAAAGGCTAGCAAACACGGAGGAATGTTGAACGCACTCAAGAGAATGATGAAGAAGTAACGCCAGCATACTGCGAGATCTTAGCGAGTCTGCTGAGATGTCAGCTGAATGTCAATCGCCAGCAAACGCTCAACAACAATCAAGGAAAATACAAGTCGCCAATTAGAAGGATCCAAATCACAAAGAAACCTGACGAATCAAAGAATAGAATAATCATCTGACATAATGGAGGTTTCAAGTTCAAAGTGAAAGATCCGTTCTGACAAAGATGGCTACAAATAGGAGTTATGCCAATCAGACACAAGGGAGACTTGAAGAGTCTCTGCACACTGCATAAAAAGGAAAAACAGAGATTGGCGAGCAATACCTTTGAGTCTAAAGGATAAGATTCAAACGGTCGTTTGAATCTTCACCTATAAATAGGTGTCGTCCAAAAATGATTCAAAGGTTCGCGAAATTCTATTCATAGAGAAAACAAGAAAAGATCCAAACATTCTCTACACTACACGAACTCATCCGAGCTAGTCATGATTGAAGCTTTTTCATAAGCTATCATACTTGAAACTCGAGACTTCTGAAGTATAACTTCAAGGTTGATATTGGGATTCTTTCTAATCCTAGAAAGAATCTAGCAGTCACCTTGTTGTGCAAGCGTGATTATTACGGGTATCGCCAACACAAGGATAGGTTCTAGGAAGAACTATAAAACTCTCAACTGTCGACGTTCAAGGAGAAGGGAGGTTTGTCCTCACCTTACGGAACGACGAGGTGAAGATTGAAGACCGAGGTGCTTAAAGGTGCACGCTGACCAGACGGAAGAGCTGTTCAACATTAGAGATCAGGCCTGGCATTGTATTCAATCAATTAGTGAATTTTCAGTCGAAGGACTGAAGAGTCGTAGAACATTTGTTCGAATCACTATAAATCCTTGTGTCCCTTTACTGCTTTATCTCGATATTTTGTGTGTGCATATATTTAAAACTCAACACACCAAGTGTTGTAGTATAATCTGCAATTAACTTAATGAATATTAGAGCTAAAACACATTTGATAAACACTTGTTAAGTCGAGACCTTAGCAAGATAGGGACAAGACAACATTAATACTTCAGCTGCATATATAAACACTCTGATTGGGGACCAACACCTTGTCTGACAAAAAAGATAGAAGTCTCGTGCTAAAAATGCACAAAAAAATTAATAGCTTTGAGTAGCAATGGCGAACTTATCTGTACTAGAGCTGTAGCTATCTTCTCATTTATTACTTCTGTTTTTCTCTCTCTTTTTTCTTTTTTGAATTCTAAGATAAGTTATTGACTCGGTTTGTAAAGTTAGTTGTTGTTGAATTGAATCTGTCCATCTTTTCTTGCAGGCTAATGTTTGAATATCTCTGCAACTTCTATACTCTGATGAAATATATTAAATGACATAAGCATTAGTTGAGGAATTTATCAACTGAGTTTTTACTTAGGTTATCCATCTGACTTTCCTCAGATGTCATTTCCTTCTAAACCGTCAGTTGGTTCTTCTCTCAGCTAGTCACTTGATACTGTTGATTTAGCTGTGGTTTTCTTCTTCTTATAATTATTGAGTTAATCAAATATGGTATTTAGTTTAACTTAATCGTTTCATCTGTTGATTCTTCATATATTCAAGTCTCTGGTTGATCCGAGAAAATTAATAAAATACTCAAACTATAAGACATTAGAAGTCTAAGATTAGTTTTAAGTATGTTTTAAACAAGTGAATAACTGACATATCCATCAAAACTAAACATTAATATTATTATTATTATTATTATTATTATTATTATTATTATTATTGTTGAGTACACTCTTGCGCTCTTAATTTCATTTTAGCTTCAGATTTCGTTTAGATTTAGGGATGACTTTTGGACAATCTCCTCTCCATAGCTAATATTTAATAATAAAAATCATTTTTATGAGGTAAACTAAAATTTATACTATTCAACTCATGTGCTTACGACAAAGTTCATAAATTTACGTTAGCTTGAACTATTAATTTATTAATATTTTATAATTTAAGAGTAATAAGTATTATAAATATTTTATTAAATTTGTTAGTGGGAACAAACAATTAAATTTGAAAATAAATATGATGCTTTTAAATAAGTATAAAAAATCTATGAAAGAATAATGAATACATAAATACAAATCAACATTTATAAAATAATTCGTGAGCTTGCTTCAATTTATTCGATATAAACAATTAAATTTCGATTAGATCATAAATAAGTAAAACATGAGAAATATACTATTCAATTGAAGTTGGTTAAGTTACACTTCTTTTTAAATGATTATATTGTCTAATAATGTAATGGCTTTAGAAAACAGTAGGAAGTCAACATTGTTGAATAATGTTAGAATAATATTCCTTGCCTATTTAATTTATTTATGTAGGGAAGGTCTCAGGTTAGGCACGCTTAAACGGTTTAGATGGATTTTGTACATTAACCCAAGTCAAACCCATTTAATATATCTTAATTGGGGATTAATAAATCTTATTTGGGATGGGTAAAATCATTTGGGTATGGATAAAACCCGTCTAAACCGTTTAAGCGTGTCTAACGTAAGTTTATATCATTTATGTATTATCTTTTAAATGCAACACGTGTGCACGTGCCTTGCGATATAAAAGCTTCTTTAAATACTTTTACTTTCTTTTAATGTAAACATTTAAGATTAAATTAAAAAATTTCTCTAACTCGAGGTATAAATTAATAAGTAAAGTATCTTATCTCATTTTAATAATTTCGAGTTCAAAATATGTTAAAATATTGAAAAAGTAAGAATACGGTACATCCCGATATATCTCTTCCTCTCTCGTCCAAAACCTTCTCATAAAAAGTAAAGGTGTTCGTGATTTGGTCATAACCGATTTTATTTATCAAATCGAATTAATTTAATCTGTTTGATCGGTTATAAATCTAATTTTCAATCTTTCTCTCTCGTCCATAACCTTCTCATACACAATAGAGGTGTTCGTGGTTTCGCCATAACCGGTCAAACTTATCAAATCGGATTCATTTAGTGTCTTTGATCAATTATTAATCTAATTTTCAAACTAATAATTTGAAAATTTTGAAACCGGTAAAAAACGAATCGGTTATGTTTTGGTGGCTCAAACCGGCAATTGGTTGGATTAGTTGTGTGTGTGTGTGTATATATATATATATTATAATTCATAAGCATAAATTGTAGTTCACTTCGTAAATTTATACCCTTTTATATAATTGATAAATGTTCAAATTTCTTGGCCAACATGTATTATTTTTAATTTTTTTTATCAAAAAAAAAAATCAACTGATAAGTATTAAGTATTAACATTGAATATTGTAATTTTTTTTATGTTACATTAAGTATTACATCGTTATTATAATTTTACATGTATCTTTTGATTTTACATTTGAAATCTTAAGATTATAAAAATTTTAAAACAATTGACCTGTGTGTGTCTTTTTCTTTTACATATTATAGTATGTTGTTGAAAGTTGAAATATATTTATTTTAAAACCGTCAAACTAACGGGACCAAACTACTTTCTATATAATTTGGTTGATTTGTTTGGAAAAATTTTAAATCGTACTTATTGATTTGACTAAAATTTTGTTTTCAAATCAGATCGCGAACATCCTTACAAGTAGTACACGTCCTCACGCAATCCCGGTTGCCTAAAAACATGAAGATTATGTGTGCGCCGAACACCCAAAAGTTTTAAAAACAATTAATATTATAAAAATTATAATAATTATTTGATTTATGAGTAGTTCATAAATCACAAAAAATATTATATATAGTTGCTCTATTTTTTATACCATGTGTCGATACAACACAATTAAACTTTCATAACGCTCAAATTTGTACGTGTCACTGTACATTATTGCAACTTTCCCACTATGTGTAGATGTATGTGTTTTTCGAGAAAAGAAATACTAGCTTTTTAAAGGATGGAAACTGACACCATAAAGACGAGAGTAGAAAGGTGAGGATAAAAAGTTAAGCAGGTACATAAAAATTGTTGATTTCATTTCATGCATTATTATGAATTTAATTGGTGCAATAAAACATTGCTTTTTTATGCACTGGTATAAATTGCACATGTGCACAAAATATACCACTTTTTGTGTATTGATCATTGTGCAGCTTTTTGGATGTCAATCATGTTAATTCTATTGGTGGTTTTTGGCTAATCTTGTTGAGTACTCAAATGGTTTTCTACAAGGTCCGCTTATGATTATGGGGCCTTTTACAATGAGTATAAATGGTACTCCAGTTTTATTATTATAATTATAAAGAAAAAAAATTAATAAAATTTAATATAAATTTAAAATATGATTCATATTATTTTTAAAAATTAGTTGTTCAAAAATTATAAATAACAAGAAATTCATGTTCTTTTACTTGGAAATCATGTGAATTTTGATTATATTCATCAATAAACAATCTTAAATAAAATAAACAACTTTAAATATGATATAAAGTAAAATGCATAACTATCATTTAAAATAATCTCATAATTATCTTTTATCATTTAACCAAACTCACCACTAAGAATTTCACCATCTATTTCCTAAGAAAAAATTAACTAACAATCTATTAGATCATTTTCTCAATTCAAGAACAATTTTTCAAAATCTTTTAATTAGACTAATCACATTTTTAATTATAAAATAACAAATATAATATTTTAAAGAAGAGTATATTGATATCTTATCATATATTTTATTTGAATTTTTAAACCTATATAAGACAAAATATGAATTTAAACCATCTACTATTTTATTTTAATTGAGCTTAAGATGAATATATTTATTTTGGGATGAACATAATTTTGTAAATTCAATATTAATATAATCTAATAATATATTAATACTAATATGTACTATAAAAATGGTGCCTCAATATTTTTGGAGCCCGAGTGCGGCGCACCTACTGCACGGCCTCAGGGTCAGCCTTGGTTTTCTACCTAAGACTATCTCTACTAACAACCTAACACAACCCAATCTAATAATAAAATATTATTTTCTCTTTCTTCCACCTACACAACTCACAACCCAACTTAATTTCTACTCTAGCAATGACATCCACACAACCTAAATTATATTTTTATATTAATATTTAAATATAATAAAATATTGCATACTCTATAATAAAATATTGCATACTCTCAAAAGTTCACTACAAAGAAAATTGTAGCTATAGTCGGAGTGTAGACGTAGGTTGTATTGTCGTAGATACTCCCCCTACGACAACGGTTTTTAACCGTTGTCGTAGCTACTTACCACAACAGTTTATAACCG
>JAPKLW010000253.1:267095-293846 GCA_026898455.1 Plectranthus barbatus | reverse complement strand
GAATATCCAATGAGTGTAAGCTCATCATTCCTGGGATACCATATTCCGAGAGATTCAGTCCCCTTCAGATATTTCACTATCCTCTTGGCAGCTTCCATGTGTGACTTCTTCGGATTTGCTTGAAATCTGGCACACACTCCGACTGAATAAGAAATGTCGGGTCTGCTGGCTGTGAGATAGAGAAGTGATCCAATGATTCCTCGGTAGATGGTAGGATCAACTGATTCACCTAGCTCATCAAGAAATATTTGACAACTGGTGCTCATAGGTATTCTGAGGGACTTAGTTTTCTCTGGGCAATACTTCTGAATTAACTCCTTCGTATACTTCCGCTGGCTGATAAAAATTCCATCAGCTGACTGCTGGACCTGGAGTCCGAGAAAGTATGTTAACTTGCCCATCATACTCATCTGAAATGATGTCTGCATCAGTTGAGAAAACTTCTCGCAGAGAGTTATATTCCTTGATCCGAATATGATGTCATCTACATAGATCTGCACCATTAGCATGTCACCACCATCCTTGAGAAGAAAGAGAGTCCTATCAATCTTCCCTTTCCGAAATCCATTGCTGGTGAGGAATTGTGACAGCGTTTCGTACCAAGCCCTGGGCGCCTGTTTCAATCCATACAGGGCCTTTCTCAGCTTGTACACCTTGGTGCCAATTTCAAAGCCTGGAGGTTGCTCGACATATACCTCCTCTTTTAGCTCGCCATTCAGGAAGGCGCTCTTCACGTCCATCTGGAACACCGTGAAGCCGTGATACGCTGCATACGCAAGGAACAGTCGTATCGCCTCCATTCTTGCAACTGGCGCTAAGGTCTCATCCAAGTCGTTGCCTTCACACTGCCTGTAACCTTTGGCGACTAAACGAGCTTTGTTTCTGACCACGGTGCCATTCTCATCTCGCTTATTCTTGAAGACCCATTTGGTGCCAATCACTGACTGATGTGATGGTCTCTCCACCAAGTCCCAAACATTGTTGCGAGTGAATTCAGCAAGCTCTTCTTGCATGGCATTAATCCAATCAGCAGATTCTAGCGCAACTCCTATGGAAGTAGGTTCCATTTGAGAAATAAAACAACTCAGAAGCGCACTGCCGTGTCGAGTCTGGACAGAACCTTCCGGATCACCGAGAATAGCATCGGATGGGTGATCCCTCAGCCATTTGGGAGGACCAGCGACTGCTGGTGCCGGCTGTGAAATAGGTTCTTCTGTCCTGATGACTGGTGCTTCCACATTTTCACCAGTCGGAGCTGGAACTGCAACTGGCGGTTGACCTTCACCAGTTGGAACTGGAATTGCAACTGGTGGTTGACCTTCACCAGTTAGAACTTCTTCATCAGCTCCACTGTCTGACTGGCTTCCTGAACCTTCACCAACGTTGTCAGTATCAGCTGGTACCTCCATTCCAGCTGGTTCATCGTTGTCTTCTGGCTCAAAGATTCCAGTCGGAATTCCCCCTTGATTTTTGCTAGTTCCACTAAGGGAGATTGAGTGTAAGGTCTCAGCAAGGTCATTTGCATCACCGACCCTCCCGGTTTGCTGATGGGCAACCGAGGGAACTGGTTGTGAAGATGATCCAGTCATAGGTCTAGTCGAACCAGTTGGTTGAGCATCGGAAGAATTCCTGCCCAACTGGTCGTTGACATCCTCGACCTCTGGAACATCTTCAGCCAGTTGGCGTAAGGTCCTGCGCACTAAAGTAGCTTCATCAAAAACAACATTGCATGTTATTTCCACAAGCTGGGTAGTCTTGTTAAATACTCTATAGCTCTTGTGAGAGGGATGTCCATATCCGACAAACACACCCTCATCAGCCTTAGGCGAGAAAGCATTTAACTTCGACTTCCCATTATTATGGATATAACATGGTGAACCGAATGCACGAAGATGAGCTATAGAAGGCTTACGACCAAAATACACTTCGTAGGGAGTTTTCTGGAGTCTGTCGTTGATCCCGCTTCTATTCTGAGTGTAGCAGGCAGTCACCAACGCTTCTCCCCAGAAACTCTGTCCCAAGCCGGACTCAGCCAGCATGGACCGGACCGCTTCTTTCAGCGTCCTGTTCCTACGTTCTGCCAGTCCATTCTGCTGCGGTTGCCTTGGAGTAGATCTCTCATGTTTGATCCCGGCCTCCGCGCAAAAATCCATTAGCAGACTGTTGCAGAATTCAGTCCCATTGTCTGATCGAATTCGCTTTACCACAGCTTCTCTCTGTTTCTGAGCTTGGATGATCAACTCTGGGAGAATGATCTTCACCTCATCCTTGGTTCTGAGAAGCTTTACCCAGGTATAGCGCGAGTAGTCATCGACTACCACCAGCGAATATCGTCTTCCTCCAATGGTTTGCGGTGTTACTGGTCCAAACAGGTCCATGTGTAACAACTCAAGTACCTGACTGGTACTGGGGCAGACTGGCGACTGATTCTTGAAGGACTTCTTAGTTTGTTTGCCTTGCTGGCAAGCTTTGCAAATTCCTTCCTTCTTGAACCCGCCCTTGGGAAGACCATCTACAAGATCATGCTGGGTTAGATAATTAATAGTTTTGAAATTTAGATGACTTAACCTTTTGTGCCACAGCCAGTTAGTTTCCATGGAACTGGTGGCTACAAAGCATGTATCAGTCTTCCCGCTTTGCCAGTCAACAACATAGAGACCTCCTTTCCTGACACCTTTCAGCTTGGTCTCGCCAGACTCTTCATTCTTGATCTGGCACCCTGATTTGTCAAACACAATGGTATAACCATTGTCGCACAGCTGACTGATGCTCAGGAGGTTGTGCTTCAGATTGGTGACAAGGGATACATTCACAATTCTGACATCATCCTTCTCGATGCAGCCCTTGCTAATAACTCTGCCCTTGGAGTTATCACCAAAAATAACTGGAGGTCCTCTGATCTTGGTGAGCTCAGAAAATAGGAACTCCTCACCAGTCATATGAGCCGAGCAACCACTATCTATGATCCACTCGCTCGATCTCTGAAGCTGTGTTGCATGATCCTGTTCCTGCAAGAAAAAGAAATTATTTAGGTCCCCGATCATCAGCGGGTCCTGCAGGGTTAGATCTCTGGATCATTCCTTTTGGAATCCAGACTTGAGTAATCTTCAGCTCGGTGTTACCCTTGCTGACATCACTTGTGGCCTTTCCCTTCCTTTTAAAATAATGCATGGATTTATTTTTGGAAGGTGTGGCTGTGTGTGCGGTTCCTCTGGAAGTATTCTTCCTCCGAGAGTGTCGGAAATTTCTTTCCGACCGCTTGTGTTGCCTTGGTGGTCTCTGGAATTGTGGACCACGATGATTAGCCTTCCCAGCCCTTGAGAAAAGGTTTTGATTGGGCTCAGGCCTCCGATAGGTGTTCCTCCTATCGGGAAATATCCTTCTCTCAGTATTCCGCTGAGATTTGGATCCCTTGTAAGCATGCTGGCAACTGGCATACTTGTAAGGTTGGGCGTGGAATCTCTGGACAGCTGGTGCTGGCTGTCGGATTCCACTGGCAGCTGACGCTGACTTCCTAGCCTTAGAATATTTCGGCTTAGTCTGCGTCTTCGGGTATGCTGGCGTCCTGTCAGCAGAGGATCTTGCCAGTTGAGGATTTTGTCTTGATGACTCACCCATGTATCTGGACTTATGGTTCCTATGCTGATCAGCCATTCGGGACTGACTGGTATTACCAGCTGGTGCTGATGCATTTACCAGTTTCCCCTTACCATTACCAGTAGTGATTTGTTCGGGCTGGTTTATGCTCAAATCCTTTGTAAATCCCAACCCGGACTTATCAGAAGGCTTTCTCCAATGACTTAGAGCTGCTTCCAAGTCTTTTGAGCCTTTATTTAGAAAATTTATTCTATTTTCTTGCTCCAGAACGAGATTGTGAAAATTATCTCGCTCAGTTTTTGTAAGTTGAAAATTTTGGAGCAACTCAAAGTGAGTCTTTTTCAAAGTGGCTAGCTCTTCACTGACTGACCTCGATTTTTCAATCTCCTTGGTCAAACTAGAAACTTTATCTTTCAGCGAAGTATTTTCGCCAGCCAAGACATTCTTTATTTCATAAAATTTTAAAAATTCTTTTTGAAGAATGTCTATTGTGACAGCTTCTGAGTCGGAGCAACGCGACTCAGAATCGTCTAAACTGATAGAAGGCATGATATGCATCGGGGAAGCTGATGATTGTACCTGATCATCAGCTGCAAGTGCCTCTTCACTGTCAGCACTTCCTTCAGCTGATTCCTCGCCAAAGGCTGCCATGAGTGCCAGTAGAGCTTCCTCTTCTGACTCTTCATCTGACTCATACTCTCCGTCGTCATGGTCAGGAATGTCAGGAACTTCAGTCCTGGTCAGCATAGCCTTGGCAACGACCTTGGAGGCGCGCTCTTCAAAGAGCTTCTTTAGCCTTTCCCGCTCATTTTTGTCCACCTGTGGACATTCAAACTTTAAATGATCAGGGGATTGGCACTGGTAGCAAGCACGGGGAGCTCTCTTGACGAATTTTCCGTCAGTTGAGCTCAGAGATACTCCCTGCTTTGACTTGGCTTTCTCCAGAAGGACGGCCAGTCTCTTCATCTGTTGCTCAAGGTCAGCGATAGAGCTCTCGCTGTCTTTTGAGTTAGATCCCGATGTGGCTGGGATCTCTTTCTGCTGGTTGTGCTGGGCAGCAGGTCTGTCAGCATGGAAGGTCTTCTTGTGCTTCCATTTGAAGTCCTTCTTGACGAAGTAAGCTTCGTCTTGAGCTTTGATGCTGGGGGATCCCATGTTCCTGATGGCCTCATTCTTGTTCACCATCTGGATATCCCACTCGTGTGCCTGCAACTGAGCAAATAACTCCTTGGGAGTCATCTGGGATAAGTCCTTCTCCTTGAGAGTTGTCGTCTTCACGAACCAGTCCTCCTTGGGCATCTTGGACAGGATCTTGGCATTAAGATCTTCATTTGAGCACTTCCTGTCCAGGGACTTTAGCTCGCTGACGATGGCGTTGAATCTCGCCTCCATCTCCTTGATGGTTTCTCCAGGCAGCATCTGGAAGGACTCATACTTGTCCACCGCAACCTGCAATTTGTTGCGTTTCATTTGATCAGTTTCTTGACATAGACTATCAAGATAATCCCATACTCCCTTGGCATTGTCAAACTGGAGGGCTTCCTCCATCAGCGACTCTGGAAGAGAAGCCAGGATCAACTCGTGAGCAATGGCATCCAACTGATTCCGCTTCCTGTCCTCGGCGTTCCATTCGCCTTGAGGCTTTGGGATCACAGCAGCTGGACGATCTCCTAGCTGGTGCTGTATCATGGTGATCTCGATTGGCCCTTTCTCCAGCACATCTTTCATTTCTGGATGGATGCTCTTCAGAGAAATGAGCGACCTCTTTCGCCATATATCATGCTTCACAGTCTTGTAGTCGAGTAGCTTCGGATTATTCATCTTCGTGTACCTGAGCTAATCAACAGACAAACAAAGGAGTGCAAGGAAACGTGGATCTCGGTCCTAAGCGACTCAGAAACAATCGGTCTATAAGAACCGACTGCTCTGATACCACTTGTTGGTCCCGGATTATCAGGGTATAACTTAGCAGCGGAAAATGTGGTTAATCGTTTCTTGCACTCTGCTGGTTACTCAGCTGACTGGGACCTTGTCAGCTGGTAAGTCAACTTGCACTCTGCGTACTCAGCTGACTGGCGACTGGCTCGTCAGCTGGTAGCTCAAGACTTAGAATATTTTTAGCCTTGTTTGCACAGTTATATCAGTTTTCAGATATACACCAGCACTTGGGTGCTGGGTTTTAAATCAGTATGAAATGCAGAAAGCTGATAAAAGACAAAGGATTTATAGTGGTTCGATCAACTGATCTACGTCCACTCTCCAGTCGTAGCACTGGAAATTCACTAAGAGTAATCGGGTACAAGCGTCCTACGATCTATCTCTAGCTGGTGAATGCCTCGTCCACCAGTTCACTAGATCAACCGCTCCCAGCCTTGTCCTTCTTCAACTCTGATCAGCTGGTGGAGTGCGAGCACGTCACTTCAACCTCCATAGCTTCACTGGGTGTTTAGTTCTCCCAAGAACGTATCTTCTCAATACGGCAAAAGCCCGTAATAACTCAAGTGCTGGCTGGCACAAGAGCTGCTGTGAACTTCCTCAGAAGAGAAAGAACACCAAAGAGATCAGTAACTTACAAGCTGGAAGCTTGAAGTCTCGTGTTTGAATAAATCAACACACGGATAGCCTTTAGAAAGGCCTCGAAAGAGTTTTGCTTCTACTTGCTTGAGCGTAATAAATTTTCAGTCTTTCGGTAGGTGAAGAGTATTGAATGTCAGGAAGCAAGCTAGCCAGCGTCTTAAATGTTGGTGGTTCCGACCTATTTATAGACGCGGGATCCCATTCAAATCTTCTAGCCGTTTGGACACATCCAGAAAAGGTCAGACCTCGGATGTCCTTCTGACGGCGGCAGGTATGCTTTTCTGGAGAAAGGCCATACCTAAGACCGCTTTATCTGACACAGATCTCTTTGTATCAGAACGGCTCTATTCGTCAGTACGAGGAATCGGAACTGGTGTCTTGAACTGATAGACTTTAAGGTATCCTCCTTAAAGTCATACTCTGTCAGTTAATTCCTTGACGAATCTTCTTTTTGTCTCTAAGACTCTGGGAGAGAGAATCTGGAATTCTGCTGGTAACATCCGACTGGTAGATCATTCTGGTGATCTTGTGCTGGCAGTCTCTGCTGGTGACTTGCGCTGGCACAATCTAAGTCTACCAATATGTCTGATGTTAACTCTTGGAATCTCCCATGACTGGTGGCTTCACCGCTGGTGAATAGTGTCAGTGAGAACACGTATTCTGCTGGTAGGATTTGTCAGCCGCCTGCTGGTGAAATCCTTCCCAACTGGTGAACAGTAACCAGTCATTAGCTCTTCTCATGCTGGTGAACAGTGTCAGCACGAGTCTTTGTCAGCCGCCATCTGATGAGACTTTCCCAACTGGTGAACAGTAACCAGTGGTAAGCACTTCTCATGCTGGTGAACAGTGCCAGCATGAGTCTTTGATCAGCTGCGACTTACAACTCAAAAGACCTAAACAGGACTTTACATTTGAGAACTAGAGCTATCTAGAGACAACTGACGCTGGTAGGACTTAGGATTTGATCCACCAAAACACCAAAACTAGATTCTAAACAAGTAGCTACTGGGGAAAGGAAACTTAGCCAAATTTCCCAACAGTGGGTTAGACAGTTCTAACGGTAGCTATTAATAATTAAATTATTTATTTATTAATAATTTCTTATAATAAAAATTTGTGAAAAAAATAGGGTCATTATATCTATGCACAAAAGTGATAATATGTAATATCCCGGATTTTAATTAAGAGATAATTAGCTTAATTAATTATTTATATAAATGGATTTATTTATTTTAGCCCTTTAATTTTTCGTTACTCAGTTTTCGACACCCACTATCGAATGCATGTCCGTTTCATGCAAACAAAATGTCTATGAGTATGTTTTTAGAAACCCTAGGCAACCCTACAAATGAATTCTATGAATGAAACTCGTGCGCGATGAATCAGAGATTCTAGCGTATTTGGAGTACGTTAGAATCAACAACTTGCACCCGAGAGCTCCGTTTCTTTCACCGAGCTAGGGTATGCTAGAGAATGATTTATGGGAATTATAGATCAAATGGAATGAGATTTCAATACCCATGAAATATTTTATGATTTTTTCGAACTATTAAGTTCGGGGCGAAAATGGAGAAATTCCAAAAATTGTGGAATTAAGCCCACGAGTAGAACTCGCGATTTAGAGCATTTCTGTGGATGTCCATTTTTCAAAATAGACAATGAATATCGAATTAAAAATCAACGAAGGTTGATTTACGGAGGTTTATTACATAAAATAACGAATTCGAGCCGCGCCCAATGGGTTCGCCACGTGGCGCCTTATCTTTTCAACCCAATTGCCCTATTTTTAATTTGTTGATAATGGTGAAGTGCGGCGCACGATTTAATTCCAAGCAGAAGAAAATATTGGAAGCAGTTCACTCATTTCTCTCTCTCGCAGCTCTCCCACCCCGCAACCCCCCAGACCCCGTCGACTTCACTCCCATTTTCCGGCCAAACCATCGCGAATCAGCCGTCGAATATAAAAGACCGATTAAAGTAATCAACGAGAGCTTTCTAAAGAGTACTCATACGCCCATTTTGGTTGAGAAACAAGAGAGATACAGCCGTGTTTACAGGAGCTGTTGGTATGTTCCCGCTGCCGTAAAACTGCTTCGTGCCTCTATCTTCATGCGTGTTTTTCAGGCCGATGGAGCGAGAATCAGACCACGACTTATAAAGACCGATGGAGCCCCACCTTGTCAAGTTTATCCTTTACTTTAAGGCACATCCATCGACTTATACTGATAGTTGCGCCTTTTTCTTTCATGTCGAAAAGTCGGTTGGAGAGGTGTAAGGAAATCTTTCACGTTGGCTCTCCGAGACGATACGACAGAGGAGTGATGTGAAACCCCTCTATTGCCTCCTCAATCTGTATTTCGGTTCGATCAAAGGAAAATATGAAATCCCAAACATCAACCAATAAAATACTCACCTTCATCAAAACAATCCTAATTTCGATAAAGCTGGGGGCTATTGATTTGCATTAAAATGACCTCACTCATTTTGGGTCATTTACAAATAAATGTGACCTAACAAGCAAAACCAAGTCCAGCGGTCCAATCATTATCGACCCGAACATGCCATCGAGTTGCTCCATAATCAAAGTAGTCGAACCGCTCCAGCAGACAGGTGTTCGGAGTTCACGATAATTGGATAAGGGTGGAGAAGATGTGACAAATCTTGTTGCCTAGTCAGGAGAAATTTGACTGCATGTACCCTAGATTTGAATATAAAATAACTTATTTATGGTATGATAAGATTAAGATATATTTTACTATATCTAAATATATTTTCCTTGTAAATTTAGGGTTTCTCCTCTATAAATACTTGCTTTATTATTGTAAAGGGATCAATAATTCTCCCCTGAACATTCAATAATAAAATTCCTCCATTACTCTCGGTCTTGAGTATTCTTTTTTTGTTTTCTTTTCTCTTAAATTTCACCCATTAACATATACTACCTCCGTCCCACTACAATAGGCCTTTTTCATTTTGACACATTAATTTTGGAGCTAGTGTTTAGTAGCTAATTGTGGTTAATAATAAAATTGGTTAATCGTAATTAACCAATTTTATTATCAACCACAATTAGCTACTAAATACTAGCTCCGAAATCATTGTGTCAAAATGAAAAATGCATATTTTAGCGGGACGGAAGGAGTATCATTTTGATCATTGCAACATGAGCTTCGAAATTACAGGCGAACCACGTGGACATGAATGGTGTGTTTATCACACATAATTAAATATTAAAAAAAAATTAAAAACACTTTGTTTATGATTAATGAATCATAGATTTGAGGGCAGAAAATGGCAATCCCTTCTATCGGAATTGTGTACCCCAATTTCAAATAAATAAATATAGATAATATTAATACATGGTTGGAGAAATCTCCTATCAAAACAAGCTGAAAATGATGCAAACCTCAATTTAAGAGTGAAAACTAATGTTTGGAGAAAACCACTAAAGCGTAGGATTTGAAATCAATGGTGTAACAACTTGAGGGCCTTAGCTAGAACGCCTTTGAAACGATGCAAATCGATCGTCACATTCTGTTTATTCAAATAAATCGACCAAACTTCATCCCATTTCCTATATGATTCCGGATCTCTTATAACAGGATGATCGATCGAATAGTCTTTCTTGAGTGAGCTTTCCTTCACTCCAATCTTATACTCCAAATACCTAATGTTCATCCCAGTAGTAGGGTTGCCAAAATCAAGCTTTGCAAAACCATCAACTCCTCCATATGGAACTACTTGTACCAACACCGCATGATCCGGCAAAAACACCATGTTTGTCAGCCCGGCCCCATGCACCCCCATCAGCACGTCACACGAGTTCACAGTCTCCGTGAATCTTGAGAGGTTCATCGATACTCCTGTCTCTGCAACGACCACCTCGAACCCCATCTTCATTGCCATCCTCGTGACTCCTCCCTCGTTTAATATGATTCTTGTGCGTTTTCTTGATATGATCATGAGGCGTGGCCTTGCCCCAACTCCCCCCTTCCCTCTGATCGTCACGGTATTTCTCTTCAAGGAGTAGGCTTGCCTCAGAAGTACCCTGAAATTGTTCATTGATGGTGCAAATGGATGGATGATGAGCTCTTTGTGGAATTTGAGGCCAATTTGGACTTTTTTGTAGCAGTGGACATTTGATTTGTCTCTATCAATGTCTATTATGTTGTGTTTTGTCAGCTTGTTAAGAATCTGCTTGTATTTTGTAGTCCACCATGGTTTATAGTCTGTTGCAAGAAACTGCACTCTCCCTTCGTATTGGTAAGAAGTCGAAAACAATGGAAACAGCACGTCGGCAAAGTCGTGGAAAAAGTTTCCTGTGAATCCCCCTAGTGAGAAGAGGATTGCTGGATGTCCGTGACTTTGAGTGCACCTTGGGATGCCATCCTCATTGTGTTCGTGTTCATGTTGGTGTCGTGTGAGAGTTACTGTCCAGCTCTTGACGCAGGATGTGCCCTTTCTAGGGTAAGGCTCGATGTTCCAAGAGGTGGTCGAGTTTGATGCGGTGACGAATATTGTGGAGTTGCTTTCGATCCTTACGTCACCTTCGATTTCACAGTAGTTTGAGTTTCTGCACATTATTGAATGCGTTTTCTTCTTTTTAATATCTGAAAACAATGGGGAAAACAGATTAGGAGTTTAACTACATGATTTTTTGGTTCATGATAAGTTAATCTGAAATCCTTTACTGCAAACATTGATGCAAGACACATGTAAATTTATTAACGTAGATTCATAATTCTTCCATTCATCTTGCTAGTCAATAAAGGATGGTCGTAAAACTCCATAGGATTTTTGTTTAAATTAATGTTAATATCATTCATATGTTTAGATTCCGATCCATCATTCAAGAATTCTTCATACTAATCATAAATGTGTTTTCTCTTTTTTAAATCAACCTTTAAAAAAAGGATGAATAAAAATATTTATATATTTAGACCTTTAATCTAAAAACTAAACTAAATTAGTAAGTGTAAAGTAAATGTAAACAGTACCAATGAGCTTGAAGTTTCTTCCGGTGGCATTATCAACCACAAGCCTATTTTTACCAGCATTGATGGACAAATGCATTTTCACATCATCAACAACTGCAAAGAGCAACAACAACATCCAAAATATTTATAATCTAAGTTTATGTACATGACTTATATTTTCTATAACTAAGCATATATAAAGAAAGATATAAAAGTAATATATACCGAGTGAGAGGGAATGCAAATAAGGCTTCAAAGTTGAGAAAATGACCAATGCAACTATTAAGCATAAGAAGAATGCAAAACACCCAAACCTCTTGCGTTCGACTCGACTAAAAGTTTTTCGAAATATCTTGTACATATTTAGTAGAAAAAAGTCTAATTGAGCTAATTTCATTCCAATATTAAAAGGAGTGAGTAGGGGTGAGAGTGAGGTCTTGATTATTAATACATGTGAAAAGTGATGAAGATGATGGCTAAAAATCCAAGTTATCATCATCATTATTACTTAGCACTTTTTCACGGAATTAGTGTAACTAATGGGTTATGATTACAATAATTTTTTTTTATTTGCAGTTGAATTTAATCATGCGATTATATCAATAACATTTTTATTAGGTGGATGTGGTTGTTGATTGACATTATGATGCTTCAAACAATCATTTCAACATTAGCACTTCAGAAAACTATGAAATTCTTTGCAAAGAGTCCTAATTATAAAAAAAAATTTGTGTGTAATATATATTATTGATATATTGTTTTTACTCAAGGTAGATTTTACTTGTAATGATGAAAAGCAACATTTTTTGTGAAGTGTCATTCATCAGTTACCATTAAAACTATTGATGCTTTTATCTCCAACCTGGAACTGTAGCAATTAAAGCATCATTTAAATGACTAATTAGTAATAAGCTTTTGAACAGGAATGACATCCCGTCTCCATTAAGCAACATGCCCAATTTAAAAAAATATTGATGTTCTAGTAATTAAAAAAAACAGTATATTTTAATTTCTTGCTATATTTTTTGAGTTATATTTTAATTAAAAAAAGATGGAGAACACAAGATCAACCAGTCTATATCCTAGTGACTATTAATACGCAAAATAATTTGCTTTTATCCTCAACTTTTTATTCGAAGGGGTACTTTTTTGATGCAGTAGAGTCTGGTGAAACAATCAAGAATCATCGAGCATCAATTTATTTTAATTTGAATTTTCAGTTACTCTCACTAATTCTCAGTAACAAATTTATAATTTATAATTTATTAGTATAGCAAGTTCCCAAGAAAGGTTAACACCCGTAATAGTTACCACCAGAGAAGTAGCAACTCCCATGATGTTTTCTTACTTGCAAAGTAAGAAAGCAAAAGTGAACTCTAGCTTAACAGCTAAGAGTCTCGCGTCCATAAGGCATCCAAAAAACTGATAGAACAACCTGAATACTTAGAAAGCTCAAGTGTAAAATTCTAGAGAGTATTTGGGCTTTCAATAGGATTGATACATTGTTGGCATAAATAACCTTCTCTTGTTGAATTGTAGCCTCAATTTATAGACGAATCTGGAGGTGTTTGAATTTGGAGCTGTTCTAGACAAAAGGGATGCTTGGCAGCCTTTGGTGAAAACGACTCTGAGCTAGTCCAAGGAATGTTTTCTAGTTGATTCCTTGGACGAATTAGCTTTAAGAATCACAAACTTTATGATCTCATTTCTTAAAGTCTAGACTTGTAAAGAGTCTGTTTGTCTTGGCTTGCATTATCTCTAAATGCTGGTTTGTGATATGCCCTTCCCAGTGACACTGTGCTGGTAAATTCTTTATTGGTGAACACTAGCTGGTGATGACTTGGTAGTCATGCTACCTTGAGAGGTAAAGGCCCTTATTGGTGAAGGCAATTAAGTGATCAAGCTCCAAACAAGCTCGCGATCAATTCCTTTACAGCTCGATAACTCGTAAAATATGATATTACAAGTTTAAACTAATCTCTGTTAGAGACACGTAATTAACTGATGATTTTGTTTGACACATCAAAACCTAATATATAATGTAGGAATTACTAACAATAATTTCTATCATTTATAAAATATCAACATGTGATAATGATTACTTTTACTCTAGTTAATAGTCATAATATATCAAATAATAAAAGATTTTAACTCAAATAAATGAAAGATGTATACATAATAGTCATTCTAAAAAATAAAGTAAATTTCACATACACTATTTTTATATAATATTATAGTTTTAGTAATATTATTGTATAATAATATAAATTTTATTTGATATTGAAGGAGTTAATTTATTTCAAAATATATAAAATAATAATTGTTAATGGTGGATTTTTAAGAGGCTATTTTAAATAAGAATACTAGATAAATTTGGAATAAAAATACGCAAGACAATTGAAATAAATGCTTGGTTGTAAATAAAGCTTAAAGACTTTGCTTTTATTGCAGTATTAATTGCTTAGAGTTATTTATAGAAAGTAAATACAAGAAAGTGACTCTTATGGAAAGTCGCATTGCTTCACTCGAACTAGCTCCTAGAACCGACGCGCTTCTTTATGACGAGCTGTTTTCATGCTAGTTCAAAAGTAGCTCGAACTTGATGGTTCCTTGTTCGGTTCGAGGTGATTTTACACGAGCTCGAGACTCGTAGTTCGAGCTTCAAAATACATTCTTTCAGATTTTTCTTCTTTGATGGACTTGTTCATTTTTGAGTCATAACAATAGCCCCTCGGCTTTCGTCCAAACTGCTTCAGAGCTCGACGAAGCCGAATTAATTGATTCTTCGATTTCTTGCGATATTACCCTGTAATAAATCAAAGAAGAAATAAGGTTTCCCTACTCCGTACCGTAGTTCGGAGATGTTCAGGAAAAAGGTCGTTCCCGTATCATGCGATATAACTCGACGAATTTTCAGGACGCCTTTTTTACTTCAGGGTGTTCTGCGAAGTTATTTTTTCATTTTACGATCACCCCTAAGTCCGCGGTTGGCTAAGGCCCGACCTATCTACGAACTTTATTACGTAGGATTTTGAAAACTGAAACGTGAATAAATTTCACAAATCAGTTGGGGAGCGACCCCAGATCCCTTGGGAATACTATGCCGGAACACCCTGGCTGTTTCTTGGGCTGTCGTTCCGGTTTCATAGTCTTCGAGGAACTTTGCGGACAGAAGAATCTATGACCTCGATATCCTAAGTTCCTGGGATAAAATAGGCTGACCCTAGCCAAGGGCTCACTTTGCCTGAAAAAAGCTTTCGCTTTGTCCGAACAACTTTAATGTTCGAGTTGGTATAAAGACCGAACTGCTCGTATGTTCGAGTTCGAGCTTATAGATAAAAGACGGTTGGTCTTCTCCGAGCGGGAATTATTTGAATTTTGAATTCCAAAAATGCCACGTGTCTTTTCCTGGTTGGTCGAACTCAAACGACTTTCACGATAATCGAGGCATATTCGTCTATAAATACCCTCAAAATTTCATTTTCCAATTTTTTTTATTCTACATCCAACCTCGGACCAACTCCTCGGACCAGGCATTTCACCGAACTTCCTCAAGTTTCCGATCAAGGGTTAGTTTCTTTCCTGTTCAAATTATTTTCCTTGCAATCATGAGTAGTTCTAGTAGTAGTGGTTCGAAAGGTAGGAATAGTGCTTCGGCCTCTAGCGAAGGTACCGAAGTCAGTAGTGGTCAATTAAGCCGAGAAGATCCCCAATCTTCGGGGTCGGGCGGACATCATGATGAAGCCGAGACTTCAAACCCTTCTTTTTCCTTAGAAATTTCTTCGGGATTAGCCCCTGAAATCTTCCGTCCACTTTACGATTAAATAGTTAGCCTTGAAAGAAATTCCTTCAGATATAGATCAGCCGAAGTTAGACAGCTTGTTTAAACAATACGGTCTTTCAGTTCGACTGAATGCCATCGCCCCCGGGGAAGATGACCGAGCTCATCGTCCACCTTACGGTTTCATGGCCTTTTCAGCTCGAGTTTTTTAATTCGGCATTCGCCTTCCTCTCCACCCATTTTTTGTAAGGATTATAGAACAATATAGCATCGCCCCAATCCATCTTTCCCCAATCTCTTGGTGTCATATGCTCGGAACTTATCTGATATTCCGAGATGCCGGGCTCGAAGAGCCGACCCTTCGAGAGTGGAATGCCCTGTATAACATAATATCCATGGGCGGCGGTGAAGATTATTACTTCTTTTCCAAACGATCAAAGAATTCGAGCCCCCTGGTCTTAGGCACGAAATTGAACTCTAAAAAATGGATTCAGGAATTTTTTTATGTTCAAATTCCGAGCGAATATCCCGGTCTGTCTGGAGTTGTCCGAACTGTTGACCGTACATTTTATTCTTTCTTTTGATTTTACTTGTTATTCGATCAAACTAACGTCACCTGTGCTTATGTAGGGCAACCGAGGCCAATATTGTCCGACGTCGAGACGGAAAGGATCCAAAGAGCTTATCAACACAAGCCACGTCGATTCGAATCTCTTCGCCGACTTCGTACCCTCATTATCCACGATATTGACGATCTAATGGAGAGGCTTACCCCAGCCGAGCTACTAAAATTCGAGCAGGAACAGCAACAGAGAAAATCGAAGAAGAAGAAGACTCAGGAGAAAGGTTCGACCTCTGCTCGGCCAAAAGACAAGGACGCCGGAACCTCAAAGAAGCAGGACCGAACTGTTGGCACTTCGACTGCTATCCCTTCTACTCAGAAGGATAATCCAGATCTTAGCCTGGTGAATTCCAAAGAAACTGATCAGCCTATTGAGAGGAGTAAGAAAACTCGAGAAGACACCAGGGAGATTTTTGACTTGACTGGATCCGAGCTTCCGGATCAAGATACGGAACATCGTTCTGGAAAGGCCAAAGTGACTGCCGAGCATGCCGAGGAGACTGAGGCCGAGAAGCAGAAAAGGTTAAAATCTATCGCCACCTTCCACTCCTATGCCGACATGCTCTTTGCGGGACCGCCTTGGCTGACCCGAGCTCCAGCTCGAGTCTCTTTTCTGGAGAACGCTCGTAATTCCCTTGCGGTAAGTTACACATTCCGTCTTACCTTTGTCTTAACTGTTTCGTCAAATTCCATTATACTGATTTAACGAATCTTCAGGGATTCTGCGGGATGGTCGAGGACTACGAGCGTTGCTACCGAAGTCTCCGTGACGAGCGCAAAGATTTTGTCCAGGCCGAGAAGGAGCGTCATGAGATTGTTAAAGAGCATGAACATCTGGTCTCCGAGCTGTCGGTTGCCACTGCGAACCTAAAAAACTCGCAGGACTTAGTCGAGCAATTGACTAGGGACCGTCAGTCGGCAGTTGAAGAGTTGGCCCGAGCTAGGGACCACACCAACAAGCTCAAGCAGGATCTGGAGGCTGAGGTCTTGAGAGGCTCGGAGGCCGAGCAAAAGCTAAGCATCGAGGCTGAGGAGGCTAAGAAGGCTTTGGAGGCTGCTCGAACAACTGGGGAGGGTTGGAACCTCGTTCAGCTAATGGCTACTCCTTCCGGTGAATCCACCTTCAATATGATGGAGGAGATGATCTACAAGAAGGTGAAGGTGGCCATAGCCAAGAAGTATCCCGAACTCGATCTCGGTTTCGTCTATTTGACTCCAGATGCCTCCGAGGGCTCTGATGATGAAGAGAAAAATGACAACGAAGTCTTCTCGAAGCATCTGGAGGACCACTTGGTTAGAGATGAGCAGAATCGGGATGAATGAGTTGACCCGAACCAGATCAACCTCGAGCAGCCGAACCCCAATCCTTGAACATTTTCTTTAAATGTTATGAACAATATTTCGGCTTCCATTTGTAAATTTGTCGTACATGATAAGCTCGTTTTTCTACTCACTTATCGCTTTGTTTTTCCTTTCTTTTATGCATTTTAGTATGTTTTCTTGAATAAACTGAGCATGAGTGTATATTAGAGGGTATTATGCTTGCCATGGTGAGATTTTACAGGTTTTAGGCCAAATTCAATGGAAACCCGTACCGAAAGCAGCAGATGTTCAAAGAAACAGTCGTTACTTCTTCCACCGTTGGAATCTGAGCTAATGGAGCATATCATTTGAAAGATCTTTGAGTTAGCTTTCCAACACAACTGGAATCGGGTCAATCGGAGTTCGGATGCGAAAGTTATGACCAAAACCGTGAGACTGCGCAGAAGGGTCGGAAGTGGCGGAAACGTCTCTGTTTCGACCGAAACAAAAACCATCTCGGCCCAGACAGACATGAATGGCGAGATTTGGCGAGATTTTCACATATTTTGGGCGAGAATTGCTTGGGGAACAAGATATACATCAATTTGGAAGCAATCAATCATACCTTTTGAAGATATCTCAACCCTACTACTATATAAACTCAGAATTAGTTCAGAATTCAGACCCTTATCCTTTATCCCATCTTTTATTCCATCCTTTATTTTCTGTTTTCCCTTTATGTTTTTTTTAGAATTCCTCTTTACTTTTTGTTGAACCTTTATTTTTCAATGCAATCTTTATTTTTCCCTGCAATGTCTATTTTCAATATGTTAGGCTAGAACCCTAAACAGGTTCTAGGGTTTCTCCTTCTGTGATACATGTTTTGATTCAATTGTTCAAACCCTTTTATTGGTTTAATTCCTATGTTTTTATTTCAAATCTATTTTCAATTGAAGGACCGAGAGGTGAAAATTGATAATAGGAAGTTAGGATTTAATACTTTTGATTATCTGTCCGACCAAGAAGATTTCAATTGTAGGATTAATCTGGATTTTTATGAAATTGATTAACTTTGTGTGTTTGAGACCGAGAGGAGATAACCACTAGTTAGTAATTTAGGATTTAATTGCCCGACCAAGGAATTAATTCCACATTAACAGATTTTCCACCAAAAATATCTTTTCTGGGTTTGAATATTTGTTTCTTGCATGTTGATCAGTTTGGTAGATTTCCCTAGAATCTGTGCTTTTTAATATATGTTTTTATCTCTTTAATTTCCTTGTTTTGAAAACCCAAAACCCTTTTTAAATTGATTTACCCAAACAAGAGTTCTGAAAACCATCTCTAGTACATGAATCCCTTCGTAGCACTATCCCTGTGGGTTCGACAACCTTAGGGTTTTACAAATTTATTTGCTACTGTTTCTACAGTTATCAGTACACTGATATTTTTTTGTGAATGTTTGCTGATCTGATGATTCATCATTCTGTTTTTATTCACTTCGTATTCTTCTCGACTTCGTTTACTGTTGTACTTGCCGAAATCAAAATACTCAAAGCAAAATTTGAAACAATCAGAATGTACTCTAATATTCGTACATGGCAAACAGCCGAGTTTACCAAATTTCAAAAACAACTCGAACTAACAAACTTTCAATGAGACGGCCTCATTCATACTTTACAAAGTACCATCGACGAGTTCGAGCTAGAAATAATACTTTTCCAATTATTTAATATTCCATGCATTTGGGACGGATTTTCCTTCCGGAGTTCGAAGTCGATAAGCCCCTTTGCCGACAACCAAATCGACAACGTAGGGACCTTCCCAACTCGGCCTTAGTTTTCCAGCATTTAATTCTTGCGTGTTTTGGAAGACTTGCCGAAGAACCCAATCCCCGACATGGAATGACCTTAGATGAACCGACTTGTTGTAGAATTTTTCCACACTCCTCTGAAGTTTAATCATTCGTCCTGAGGCTTCCATTCTCTTTTCATCAAGCAACTCGAGGGAATCGAAGAGTTTTTCTTTGTTTTGCTCTTCGTCGATTAGTTCGACCCTCGGACTTCTTTGGATTGCTTCAATTGGAGACACGGCCTCGACTCCAAATGCAAGAGAGAAAGGAGACTCTCCAGTTGCGGTTTTGTATGTAGTTCGGTATGCCCATAACACGGCCGGGAGCTCTTCGACCCAAGCTGATTTTTTGGCCGAGAGTTTTTTCTTCAGAATGTTGATGATTGTTTTGTTGGATGATTCGGCCAAACCGTTTGCTTCGGGGTATCTCGGTGTAGAGAAAAATAGCCGAGCTCCGATCGTCTCACAATAATCTTTAAGTTTCTTGCTTGTGAATTGACGCCCGTTATCGGTAATGATTTCCCGAGGTAGGCCGAACCGACATACTATGTTTTTCCACACAAAATTGATCATTTTGGTGTCTCGTTCTCTAGAGAGAGGCTCGGCCTCGACCCATTTTGTGAAGAAGTCGGTGGCCACGACTAAATATTCTTTTTGTCCAACCGCCTTTGGTAGTTTTCCCACGATGTCGATTCCCCATCGGCAAAATGGCCAAGCCGGGGTATTCGAATGAAGAGGTTCGGCATGTAAGTGTGTCGAATTTGCGAACCTCTGACAGTTGTCGCATTTTCGAACAACTTCCTCGGCATCCATTTTCAAGGTCGGCCAATAGAATCCAACCGTTATTGTTTTGTGGGCTAGGCTTCTTTAACCCGAATGATTTCCACAACTTCCAGAATGGATCTCGGACAAACCAAGATGCAATCCGTTTCGGATACGCATTTTAGTAAGGGACCTTGAAAGGACCTTTTGTATAATTGGCCATCGAGGATGGAGAATCAAGCTGCTCTTCATACTAACCGAGCTGCTTCAGTTTTTGATTATCGTAGAACTCCATCGGAAATATATTTATGATTGGGGACATCCAAGATTCTGGAGCCTCGTTTGTCGGGCATATTTCCATCGGCTCGAACTCACAATCTCTTGTGGCTGGCCATAGTGCGACCGTCATAGGTATAGTTCGAGTTCCAAAAGAGCTTGCAGTCGCGGCTAAATTTGTCAATACATCGGCATGCGAATTCTCTTCCCGAGGTATGTGCGAGACTTCTACCGCTTCGAACTTTGATTCGAGCTCCTTTGCCAGCTCGTGATATGCTAACATTCTAGCATCTCGAGCTTGGAATTCGCCTCGTACTTGATTGACGACGAGTTGTGAGTCAAATTCTATTTTCAATTTTTGTACTTTGAGATCTAAGGCTAGATGTAGCCCAGCAATCAATGCCTCGTACTCCGCAATGTTGTTTGTTGTTCGGAACTCGAAGTGAATGGCTCTTTCGATCACCCATCCTTGGGGAGACACAAGAAGTATCCCTGCACCACTCCCCTTAGAATTGCTGGAACCATCAATGCATAGGGTCCAGAATTCTAAACTTTCCGAGGTGGGTCCAAGCTCGACTTCGGCCAGTAATTGAAGGTCTGGTGTATAATCGGCAATGAAGTCGGCAAGGATCTGAGATTTTATTATACTTCGAGGTTCGAATCTGAGTCCGTATCCTCCGAGCTCGACCGCCCATTTCATCATCTGCCCGGATAGGTCCGGTTTAGAGAGGATATGTCGAATCAGAAATGATGAGACGATCGTTATTTGATGTGACTCAAAATAAGGTCTTAGTTTTGTCGAAGACATAATCAATGCCAGGACGAGCTTTTCCAAAGCGGGATATCGTGTCTCGGCATCGAGCAATGTACGACTTACATAGTAAATGGGTTGTTGATTCCCATCTGTTTCTCGGACGAGAACTCCGCTTATGGCTGATAAGCTCATTATTTCACTCACTTATCTATATTATTTTCCTACTATTTTATGTAGTTTTATTGAGTTTTTATATATATTTTATGCATGATGTCAATATTAGGTGGTTTTAGGTGTATTTTGATGTTTATGCAGGTTTTTAGGCCTAAACTCACGAGAAAACCGTTCCGAAAGCAGTGACGTGTAAGAGTAGCAATGAAGAGTTCTTCCACAAGAGGAATTCGAGCTATTGGTGCATGGCAATGAATGATTCTTTGAGTTAGCTCTCCAACGCAACTGAAATCGGGTCAATTGGAGTTCGGAAGAGGAAGTTATGGCCAAAATCGTGAGACCGCGCAGACGAGGCAAAGAAGGCACAGTGCTCGACGAAGGGAAAAGGAAGATCGACAGAAGCAAAGGCCGCGTCGATCCCTGACAATGTTCGTCGATTGACGAAGATGTTCCAGGCCCAGCGATCGATGCCAAACAACCCTGATCGACGCGCATGCGGGAAACCTAATCCGGATCTGATTTGGAGATTAATGCATATCTAACCCTAGATACTGCTAGATACATCTTTCACCTATATAAATACTCATGTATAATTCGTTTTTTTTCGAGCGAGAGAGAGAGAAGAGAGTTAGAGCAATTACAAGAATTTATTATTGAAGAGTTTTTAGAGTTTTATGTTTGAAGACAAGTTTTTACGGGAAGATTTCCGGATTCCAGTTTTTATGCAATTCAGGTTTTATTTTTCCATGATGAATATTACCGTGAATATGTGTAACTAAACTTCTTCTCAGATTCTAGGGTTTCGAATTATCAATGTATACATGTTTGATTGATTGAATTATTTTCCCTTTCCCTTCGTAGTTTGTGAAATCTGTGTTTATTCATAATCTTGATTTGTTGGCCACATCTTAGGATTATCTAGTTGATTACTTGAGACGTAACTGTGATAGTTTTCAATGGAAAGAGATTTTCACAATATAATATGATTTCTTGTCGTAACTGAAGGAGATTAATTGTAGGAATAAATCTATAGATCTTTGGAGTTAGTTAATTTATCTTGAGACCGAGCGGAGATAGGTAATTAATTAATCTACTTTACGAATTGTCCAACAAAGAAGTTCCTAATACTTTTCTGATGTTTCACTACGAAGAGGAATTAAAATTGGGAATTAATCGATTCATTCATACATGTCATACTTGATAGGTAGATATCCCTGGAATCTGTGCTTCTCTTATTTGAATCTAAAAGCTTTTAAATTTCATGTTTAAATTTTCATTAGCAAGTATTACAATTTTCAAAACAATCAAAACTTTTTAATTGCGTTTCCTAACCAGTATTTTAAGAACGTCTGATTTAGTATTTAGGATTTTTCGTTGCTTCATTCCCCTGGATCGATAACCTTAGGGTTTACAAATTTATTTGCCACTATTTCTATAATTAATCTGTAGAAATTACAGTGATCAAATTGGCGTCGTTGCTAGGGAGTGAACATAATTAATCTTACTATTAAATTTGTGATTGAAATACTGATTTAGGCTGTAATTTTCGTATTTTGTGAATTTTTCTCGCATTTTCGTATTCCACGTCGATCGACGCTATTCCTCGTCGATCGACGAAGTTGTTTTCCTTTCGTCGATCGACGCCTTGTCTCGTCGATCAACGCCGTATTCCTTTTTCAGAATTTCAGTTCGTTTCGTTTTATTTTATGTTTTACCTCACTGCCTCCTTTGCTGTACAGGTAGTGCATGAGTACAAGAGCTCGAGGAAAGGACCCGCTTTATTACTATCCGGACATTGAAGCCACTTGCAGAAAGATCCGAAGGAATAAGCGTGCTCAGGAAAGCTGAAGTAATCACACGATGGAAGATAACGTACCACCACCTCCACCAGTGCTAACTACAGAGGAGCAGACTGTGCTTCTCCAAGAAGTCCAAGCTATGAGGGCGCAAATCCAACAATACAATCTGGAAAGAGACCTCGAGAGGAACAATCCGAATGGAAGGGATCTTCGCCATAACCCACTGTTTGATGATAATCCCGACATTGAAGAGGATGACAACCAGGATCCTCCAGAGGAATCTGACGATGAGGAAGAAGAGGAGGCCATGCAGAACCGGTATAAACCTCGGTTCAGGGAGACAGACTTCAAGATTGGCATCAATGCCAACAATTTTGAACTGAAGACCGGATTGGTGCAGATGGTGCAACAAAATCAATTCGGAGGAAGGGCTACTGAGGATCCTTATGCGCATTTGGATAAGTTTATTATGCTCTGCAACACTGTCAAAATTGGAGGAGTCAGCAAGAGTGCCATCCGAATGCGTCTGTTCGCATTCTCTCTGAGGGATAAGGCACAATCATGGTTCACCGCACTGGACAAAGGAAGCATAGGCACATGGACTGAATTGAGGAATGAGTTTCTGGAGAACTTCTTCCCACCGAATGTCAGCAGGCAAAGAAGGAAAGAAATCATCAGGTTCGCTCAAAGACCCGATGAAAGCTTCAGTGAGACGTGGGATCGATTCAAAGAGCTGCTGAGATCATGCCCCGGACATGGTTTTCCGCCAGGAGAACAGGCAGAAGCATTCTACAAGGGACTCAATGAGAAGACCGTCAAGTTGGTGGACACCACACTGGGAGACACCATCATGACGAAAAGCGGAAAGAAAGCCATAAAATTCTTCCAAAAGATGGCCAACAACACTCAACGGTGGTCCTCAAGCCGAACTCGGCCTGTGATGGCGGTCGAGAAGGAGAAAGAGAAAGTTGCCAAGCAACCTGATTTGGCAGCCGAGCTAAAAAAGCTAAGGGAAGATTTCGCTGCACTGAAGCAGGAAAAGACAGTTGCTGCAGTAGAGCCAGTGCAAGCTCCATCTGAGGGGGATTGTGCCGCTGTTAATTTTATGCAAAGGGGCGGTTATCAAGACAACTACCGTGGAGGATACCAGCAACACAATCAGCAGAATAACCAGCCCTATACCTACAACCACGCAAGGAACCATCCTGGATTTTCCTACGCGAACCCCCAAGCTGCTGAGCAACCACCACCAGGATTTGCCGTACAAGAAGAAGCAATAGTGGAGAAGAAGAAGCCAAATCTCGAGGAGATTTTGGCCAAGTTCATGGAAGGCTCTACTGATACTGTAGCCAAGTTGAAGCAAGAAATTGCAGGCGTGAATACTAAAGTGGACCAGGTGCAGAAGCATGTACAAATCATAGAAACCCAGGTCAGCCAGATCGCCGATGCCCTCAGATCCCAGCACAAGCCGGGGCAACTTCCGAGCAACACTCAGATGAACCCCAAGAACCAGAATCAGAGGAACCAAGTGAATGCCATCACACTGAGAGGGGAAAAAACCTTTGAAGGGCCAAAGCAAGCAAGGACTGATTCAAAGGAGGACGAAGATGTCGAGCAGGCCGAAGAAGCTGTCGCTGAGGCAGCCCCGTCGATCGACGGAGGATTGCCGTCGATCGACGCCAATCCAAAGGCCACGTCGATCGATGAGACCTCACGTCGATCGACGCCCACTCCTGTCCAGCCACCTATGTATAAGCCTCCCTTGCCATATCCGCAGCGGTTTGCCAAATCAAAGATGAACGAGAAGTATGCACGCTTTCTTGAGAACATGAAGAAAGTAAACATCAACATCCCGCTGATTGAGGCACTACGAGAGATACCGGGGTATTTGAAGTTTTTGAAGGATATGGTCTCTCAGAAAAGACCCTTCATGGAGCACGAGAGGGTCAACTTGTTCGAGGAATGCAGCGCGATTATTCAGAAGAAGATGCCGCTGAAGAGAAAAGACCCGGGATCCTTCACGATCCCCTGTGTCATTGGAGGAGAGACCTTTGGGAAGGTCCTTTGCGATTCCGGCGCATCCATCAACTTAATGCCGCTGTCAATCTTCAAGCGGTTGGAGATTGGGAGCATCAAGCCCACAACAATCTCACTTCAGATGGCCAATCGATCAGTCACTTACCCGAAAGGCATCGTGGAAGACGTCCTTGTGAAGGTGAAAGACTTCATCATTCCAGCAGACTTCGTGGTGCTTGACATGGAAGAAGACCACAACATCCCTCTTATCTTGGGGAGATCTTTCTTGAAGACTGCTGGAGCATTGATTGACATTCGAGACGGCAAACTGACATTCCGAGTTAATGATGAGTCGGTCACCTTCCCCATATACAAAGCAGTGCAGAAGCGTAGTGAAGGGAGCTACCAGGAGGAGTGCCACATGATCAATTGTTCAAATCCGGTGATTTCCTCTCCCTTTGCTTCTCTCAAAACTGATCCGGATTTTCTGGAAAACTGCGTAATGCACTCTTTGTTTTTGTCTTCAGATTTAGATAAGGCGGATGATGAGCTTGTGGATTTGGCGATGGAGCTGGATGTATCTGAAGAAATAACACAGGAGAAAGAGAACAAACGGAAGCAGTTATCAAGCCGACGTAGCCAGAAAAAGAAGAGAAAATGTGGAAATACCTCCACGTCGATCGACGCTGCTGTCACGTCGATCGATGCACGAAGGAAGTCGAACACGAAGAGTTCATCGGCAGAAGCAGCGTGAAGTAGAAAAGGGATTGCGGCAGTTTCACCCATGACAACTGATGCAAATAGGGGAAAGCTGCAATCTAACTCTGATCCGCTGGTTCTGGAACTCAAGATGCTTCCGGCACATCTCAGGTATGGGAAGTTGGAAAAATTACTACGAGTTCTACGGAAGTACAAGTCCGCCATTGGGGGGACATTGAAACACACCAAGAAATGGGGGATGCAAGTTGTCAAGAACAAAGATGGAAAGGAGGTCGCGAAAGGACCTGCCTGGACCCGACCTCCCTGATGGTGATTGAAGATTCTCATAAGCTCTCTGAAAAGAAAAGAATACAAAATTATCGAAAAGAGCATAAGAGATTCAAAATGAGCTATAAAAAAAAATTATATTGTGAGTTAGTTGATGTATATGAGGAGATAAAGTGGATGATGATAGATGGTGGTTGGAGATGTTGAGAGTCATGAACTCAATTTATTTAGTCACTTGGCCATATTTCCCTACCTTATCAGAAAAAGCCTACGTTACAACCTTTCGAAAAGTCCTTTTTGATTCTAGACTTGTGTGCACATTCTAGCAGTGGAGATATTAGAAAATCTGCAAGCCTATGGCAGAAATTTCTTCATACATGTTGTTGAGTGCTTTCATCTTTACCTTAAACACTTGAGAGTTGAGCGATACACTTCCTGTGAGTTCTTCCACGGTTGATGAATTTTCTGTCTCTTTCAAATTGCTTGTGGGTAGTGGATTCTTAGTTCTTGACTGTGATAAATCTTGTGAGGCATTGCACTTTAACCACATAATCTTTTGACTTCTTTCTTGCCTATTGATTGAGGACAATCAAACGTTCAAGTTTGGGGGATTTGATAAGCTCATTATTTCACTCACTTATCTATATTATTTTCCTACTATTTTATGTAGTTTTATTGATTTTTTATATATATTTTATGCATGATGTCAATATTAGGTGGTTTTAGGTGTATTTTGATGTTTATGCAGGTTTTTAGGCCTAAACTCACGAGAAAACCGTTCCGAAAGCAGTGACATGTAAGAGTAGCAATGAAGAGTTCTTCCACAAGAGGAATTCGAGCTATTGGTGCATGGCAATGGATGATGCTTTGAGTTAGCTCTCCAACGCAACTGGAATCGGGTCAATCGGAGTTCGGAAGAGGAAGTTATGGCCAAAACCGTGAGACCGCGCAGACGAGGCAAAGAAGGCACAATGCTCGAAGAAGGGAAAAGGAAGATCAATGGAAGCAAAGGCCGCGTCAATCGCTGCCAATGCTCATCGATCGATGAAGATGTTCCAGGCCCAGCGATCGACGCCAAACAGCCCTGATCGACGCGCATGCGGGAAACCTAATCCGGATCTGATTTGGAGATTAATGCATATCTAACCCTAGATACTGCTAGATACATCTTTCACCTATATAAATACTCATGTATAATTCGTTTTTTTTTTTCGAGAGAGAAGAGAGTTAGAACAATTACAAGAATTTATTATTGAAGAGTTTTTAGAGTTTTATGTTTG
>JAPKLW010000253.1:241976-266695 GCA_026898455.1 Plectranthus barbatus | reverse complement strand
CAATTACAAGAATTTATTATTGAAGAGTTTTTAGAGTTTTATGTTTGAAGACAAGTTTTTACGGGAAGATTTCCGGATTCCAGTTTTTATGCAATTCAGGTTTTATTTTTCTATGATGAATATTACCGTGAATATGTGTAACTAAACTTCTTCTCAGATTCTAGGGTTTCGAATTATCAATGTATACATGTTTGATTGATTGAATTATTTTCCCTTTCCATTTGTAGTTTGTGAAATCTGTGTTTATTCATAATCTTTTGTTGGCCACATCTTAGGATTATCTAGTTGATTACTTGAGACGTAACTATGATAGTTTTCAATGGAAAGAGATTTTCACAATATAATCTAATTTCTTGTCGTAACTGAAAGAGATTGATTGTAGGAATAAATCTGTAGATCTTTGGAGTTAGTTAATTTATCTTGAGACCGAGCGGAGATAGGTAATTAATTAATCTACTTTACGAATTGTCCAACAAAGAAGTTCGTAATACTTTTCTGATGTTTCACTACGAAGAGGAATTAAAATTGGGAATTAATCGATTCATTCATACATGTCATACTTGATAGGTAGATATCCCTGGAATCTGTGCTTCTCTTATTTGAATCTAAAAGCTTTTTAATTTCCTGTTTAAATTTTCATTAGCAAGTATTACAATTTTCAAAACAATCAAAACTTTTTAATTGCTTTTCCTAACCAGTATTTTAAGAACGTCTGATTTAGTATTTAGGATTTTTCGTTGCTTCATTCCCCTGGATCGATAACCTTAGGGTTTACAAATTTATTTGCCACTATTTCTATAATTAATCTGTAGAAATTACAGTGATCAATGGCACTTTCTGAGACAACCATATATAATTGTAACTCGTCCCCATACTCAGCTTTTGCTAGGACTGGCGGCCTTGTCAGATATTGTTTTAGTGAAGCGAGTGCTTCGTCCCATTCAGGGGTCCATTCGAATTTTTTGCCTTTCTGAGTAATGAGAAGAAAGGATTTGTTCGATCCAAATATCGAGCCACGAATCTGCTGATTGCAGCCAGTTTCCTGATCATTCGTTGTGTATCTTTAACGTTACTCGGAGGTTGAATATTCTGGATTGCTTTTATTTGGAGCGGATCGGCCTCGATTCCTCTTCGGCTTACGATATAGCCGAGAAATTTTCCGGACGAAACCCCGAAAATGCACTTAGCTGGATTCAGCCTCATGTTGTACTTACTTAATATCTGAAAGACCTTGGTCAGATGTTGGAGAGGATCTTCAAAGGAGTTCGACTTAACCAAGATGTCGTCTATGTATACTTCCATTGTTCGACCAATTTGATGTTCGAACATGCTGTTCATCAATCTTTGGTAAGTTCAACCAGCGTTCTTGAGTCCGAAGGGCATGACCTTATAACAGTATATCCTTTGATTTGTCATGAAAGCTGTTTTTCCTCGTCCTGGGGATACAATATAATTTGGTTGTATCCCGAAAAGGCGTCCATGAAACTTATAACCTCGAACCCTGCCGTAGTATCGACCAATCTATCGATATGTGGCAGTGGGAAAGGATCTTTTGGAGAGGCCTTATTTAAGTCCGTGTAGTCTACACAAACTCGGTTTTTGCCATTTTTCTTTTTTACTACCACCACGTTTGCCAACCATTCGGGATACTTTACTTCCTGAATGAATCCGACTTTGAGCAAGTTTCTAACTTCCTCGCCGATTGCCTCGTTTCGTTTTGGTGCGAACCTCCTTCGTTTTTGCTTTACAGGTTTGATCCTCAAATCAACATGCAATCTATGTGAAATGATCGAGGGATCAATTCCCGGCATGTCAGAATGTGAAAATGCAAAATTTTGCCGATTCTGAACGAGGCGCTGCATTTCATTTTGCTGCTCGTCATTCAACCTTTCTCTGATGAATGTCGTTCGAGCAGTATTATCATGGTCGAGCTGTATTTCCGAACTCCCTTCTATTTGTTCGGCTTCGACCATATGGACTGTCCGAAGCGTAACTTCGTAACAGCTCCTTGATGCCTATTGATCACCTCTGATATCTCGGACTCCCCAGGGGTAGGGAATTTTATCATCTGATGATAAGAAGAGGGAACTGCCTTCATTGCATGTATCCAAGGTCGACCCACCAACACATTGTATGCGGAAGGGGCATCGACGACCTGAAAACGGGTCGACAGATTTATTCCCTTTGTGAACACCGGCAGTGTTACTTTGCCGAGTGAATCCAATCTTTCTCCGCTGAACCCAACGAGTGTTATTGGGTTGTCGATGATATTCTTCTCTGAAATTCCCATACCTCGCAGCGTCTTTAGGAAAATGACGTTCGAGGAGGCGCCGGTGTCAACGAGTATTCTCTTGACTTGGTAGTTTGCGATCATTAAGGTGATGACGAGTGCGTCATCGTGGGGATGACGAGCTTCAAGCTCGTTCTCTGCTCCGAAGCATACCTCGAAAGGGGATGCCTCAATTTGTTGTATGGGCTCGTTCATTTCTCGACAATGTTTTTTGGCCGCATTTCGAGATGAGCCAGTCATTGAGGAGCCCCCGGTTAGGATGTTAATGACCCTCTCGATCTCTGGTTGCTTCGGCTCCTCGGGGAGCGGTTGTTGGTTAGCCCCTGTAGCCGGGGTCTTGTTCTTTGAATTTTGACCTCGGCCATTCTTTTTGTTCCTCGTCCAGACCCTTTTTTTATCTGCGGGTTTTGGACATGTTAGGAGTCCTTCGGCGAGAAGTCGATCAACTTCCCTTTTGAGGTCTCTGCAGTCCTCGATTTTGTGGCCGTGATCTTGATGGAAATCACAGTAGAGGGATATATCCCTAAGCTCGGGATTTATCATCATCCTCCGAGGCCAACGGACCTCGTTTCCAATCTTTTGCATCTCCCAAACAGCAGTTCGGAGAGGTATTGGTGACTCCCCTTGAGGGGCGTTAGATACCACCTTCATTCCCTGCTTGGATGATTCTGTTCGAGCAGGGTAGGGTTGATATCGACTGTTGGCCCATGCCTCACTTATCTTATTAGATTGGTTGGCCGGTGCCTTTCCCTTGTTCCCTTGGCCGAAGTTCTCCTCTTCGACCTCCTGTCGAATTTGAGCTTCGGCTCGGCATAATACCTCGGCCATGGTCGAGCATGGGTACTTGACCAATTTCCAGAAAAGGATGGAGTTTCTTCTGAGGCCCTTTTTGAATGCCGCAACTGCCGTTTCTTCGAGGCAGTTTGGAATGGTCACTTTCACCGAATTGAATCTCTTCAAAAAATCTTGAAGGGATTCGTTCTCTTTTTGGATGACGGAGTAAAGATCGTCCGACCTCTTTTGTGTTGTTCGACTGCTGGAAAAATGCTGAACGAAGGAGCCGTTCAGCTCGGCAAACGAAGAAATTGAATTTGGGGCTAGATGCATGAACCATTGCATGGCTGGCCCATCCATACATGCCCCGAAGCTCTTGCACATGCAGGCTTCGCGCTGATGATCGGGGATCATCGCGGTCTGCATCTTCATCTTGTATAGTGTGATGAATTCATCCGGGTCGGTCTTCCCGTCATATGCCTTTATGCTTAGCATAGTGAAACGAGAAGAAATCTGTACGGTCGAGATCCTTCGAGTGAAGGGAGACTCGGCGTAGCTCTCCAGTGGTATGTTCCTCGGAGGAGTTGGTGCTCCGAGGATAAGTGTGATGAATTTCTGCATTTGCTCGAGATATTTCTTGAGCAGTTTTATCTTTTCCCGGGACTCTCCATCCTCAGTCGGAGTTTGGCTATCAATGGGCTCAGTCCGTGCTCTAGAAACAACTTCGTCCTCGGGAGGGGGTTGCTCGTCTTCACTCTCGTCTCTGATCTGGCGAGTTCTTGATTGGGCCTCGCTTCGGCCCTCATCGAGCAATGCTAACTGTTGCCGAAGGGTTTCGGCTTCCACAGTTACCCTCCTATTCTTGGCTTCGAGGCGTCGAAGCTCGTCTTCTCGCCTTTTGAGTTCAGCCTCGAACTCTGCTGCACTTCGGAAAACTCCGTGTCCGATTGGTAGCTCATTGTTGTTTTCCATCTTATCGTTCTTTCTTATTGGGCCCTCCTTCTAGCGCCAATTGTTAATGGTGGATTTTTAAGAGGCTATTTTAAATAAGAATACTAGATAAATTTGGAATAAAAATACACAAGACAATTGAAATAAATGCTTGGTTGTAAATAAAGCTTAAAGACTTTGCTTTTATTGCAGTATTTATTGCTTAGAGTTGAATGTGTTTGTCTCATAATTACAACTCTATTTATAGAAAGTAAATACAAGAAAGTGACTCTTATGGAAAGTCGCATTGCTTCACTTGAACTAGCTCCTCGAACCGACGCGCTTCTTTATGCCGAGCTGCTTTCATGCTAGTTCAAAAGTAGCTCGAACTTGATGGTTCCTTGTTCGAGTTCGAGGTGATTTTACACGAGCTCGAGACTCGTAGTTCGAGCTTCAAAATACATTCTTTCGGATTTTTCTTCTTTGATGGACTTGACAAATGGACTTGTTCATTTTTGAGTCATAACAATAATGAAGTAATATAAATATATTAAAGCATTAAATAAGTAATATAGCTATATTCTTTTATAAATATATATGTTATGGGCAATAAAATTTAGATTTATGTGCTACTCAGAGAAAATATATATGTCATGACAGTAAATTAAATAAAACATAAATTCTTGTTGATCGTAAATATAACAAAATTTTAATACATTGATAATTAATTAACTCACTAATTAATGAATTAAAAAATTCAACCATTAATGCAAGTGCCGTTTCCATTTAAAGCGTTCATATTTTTTTTATTATATTGGCATCCGTAATAATTAAAATAATTAATAAACTAAATAGTTAAATTAATGCAACCAAATATTGCATTTTTAATTGTAATTTTGCATATATATATATATATATATATAGATAAAATATTTTAAATAACATAAAACCAATCTTGCATGTCACCGAGTGTTGAAAATGGAATGGTGGGATGGGCCCGAAACTTAAACTAGCCCGTTCTTTGCTGGGTGGGCGGGCGGGCAAACCGCGAAGGGTGGCGGGTCTAAAATATCCAGTCGAACACAATATCATCCAGGCTACCGGTTATTGGACTGCCAATCATTTATGCACCTCACTTCCTATTGTCTTCTGATCTAGCTAATTTCTTATAAGCGCAGTATCGGGTGGTTCGACAGCAGATACCAAACGCCGACGCAAGGCTTTTGAGAATAATCCTTGGGTGCTGCTTGATTTGTTTCTATAGTTAGAAGCCTTGTGTGATTGATCATTGTCGGGTATGTATTTATGGCTTTGATTTTCCCTGTAATCTTCTATTTAAGCAAATGTATAATCACACAAAAATAAGTCAACTTGACAACAACAAACAAGATCGTGTTCATATATTCACGTGAGTTTTTGCTCTCCTCTTCCTCTGTTTTTCTGGTTGTGAAATCCTAACAAATGGCATCAAGAGCAAGTCACGATCCAGGGATATGGCTGATGACCGGAAAGGAATCAAGTCTGGCGCAAAAGGCGAGAACTCTGGCGATAACGTAGTGATCCAACGGGTGATTCGTGAGGTGGAAAGCGGGACTAGCTGCTCTGCTCTCACCAAGACCAATTACTCAGATTGGGCGCTCCTAATGAAAGTGAAGCTCAAGGCGAGGGCACTTTGGGACACCATTGAGAGCGGTGGCACTGATCAGCAGGAGGAAATGATGGCACTCGATTTTCTCTGCACTGCGGTGCCAGCAGAGATGAAGTCCACGATCACCGAGAAGAAAACGACGAAAGAAGCGTTGGATGGAATGTCAACCATGCGTATCGGGAATGATCGCGTGAAGAAAATTGCAATTCAAAATCTCCGACGAAAGTTTGATCTAGCAATATTCAACGACGGCGAGACCATTGAAGATTTTGCACTACGCCTCATGGCATGGCGGCGAATCTCGCTGTTCAGGGGAAAAGCCGGAAGAAATTGTGATCGTGAACAAGATCATACGCAGTGTACCATCACGATACCGAAGGTGGTGATTGCAATCACAACGCTACTTGATGTATCAACCCTCACTGTCGTGAATCTTACCAGGCGGCTGAGAGCATCAGAAGATGCTTACGAGGAGTCTCCATCGACAATGCAACACGATGGCAAGCTATATCTGATAGAGGGAGAATGGAATGCGCGCAAAAATAAGCGTGAGACAGAGCTCCAGTCAGGCAGCGGCGCGAGCAGTGGCTTAGCACGCCGTGGGGGAAGCAGCAGGCGCGGGCGCAACCATGAGAATGGCGGTGTGACGAGCGGGCCATCCAATTCAAACAAGCCCACACGTGATGAATGTCAACGCTGTGGAAAAATGGGTCATTAGGCCCGTGAATTCCGTTCAAAGCCCAAAAAGGAGCAGGCCCATGTCGTGCAAGAAAAGGAGGAGGCAACACTTCTAGTCATAAATTCATCTCCAACCCTTACAACTTCGCTCCCAGAATAATCAGAGGGCAACTACCACGCCAAATCATCATCAGCATCTATTCTAAAGGTAATACCAGCTCAATATGTTGATTTGCTACATCCGGAGGTGGGACAAGCACACGACAGCAATGGATCTAAGGTGGCGAAGGCACAGCCAGGCACACAGATCGTGCTGCACGAAGAGTAGGTGTTCGCCCACCTTGGAGAAGAGGAGGAGAGCGATGTCAAGACGTGGGTCTTGGAAATAGGGCTACAAATCATATGTCCGGGTCGCGGGCAACATTTGCAGATTTGGACACGACTGTGTTCGGGACAGTTCGGTTCGGCGATGATTCGGCGGCGCGAATTGAAGGCCGCGACAGAGTCACATTCGTATGCAAGAATGGGGAATTTCGATCATTCTCCAGGGTCTACTTTATTCCCAGGCTAACTATAAATATAGTAAGCATTGGACAGCTAGATGAGGTCGGTAACAAAGTCGACATCGACTCCAGCACAATGCAGATTTGGGATCCTGGAGATCAACATTGGCAAAAGTGAAGCGCGAGGTGAACTAGCTGTATTTACTCCATATAAAAATGGCTCAACTATTTTGTTAGGCAGTACGTAGTCGCGGTGATGAGGCAGCAGGGCGGTGGTATGGACGGCTTGGGCATATGAATATGGATGCATTACGAAAAATGGCTAAGGAAGAGCTGGTGCGTTGTTTGCCGGAACTCAGGCAGACAGCAAAGTTGTGTGAGGCATGCATGGCCGGCAAGCAAAGCTCACGTCATTCCCAGTGCAGGCTGAATACTGGGCAAAGCAACTCCTCGAGCTGGTCCAATGCGACTCGTGCGAGCCTATCACACCCGCAATACCGAGAGGCAACAGGTACTTCTTGCTACTCGTGGATGATAAGAGCCGTTTCATGTGGGATGTTGTGCTCCCATCTAAAGACCGGGCGACAGAGGCTATCAAGGAGTTCCAAGTTCGCACAAAAGGAGAGTCCAAATTAAAGCTTGGTGCGCTCCATACTGACCATGGTGGCGAGTTTAATTCGATCGAGTTTGCTGAGTATTGCGCAGCTGAAGGAGTCCACCGTCAGCGCACTGCTGCATACATTCCACAGCAGAACGGCGTGGTTAAATGCCGCAATGGCACAGTAATGGCTATGACGAGAAACATGCTGAAGGCAAAAGGGTTGCCACGATGGCTCTGGGGTGAGGCGGTGACTACTGGGGTGTACATCCTTAATAGGTGCTCGATGAAAAGTGTGGATGGCATGACCCCTTTCGAGGCATGGCATTGGAAGAAGCCGGCCGTGCACCATCTGAAGATGTTCAGCTACATAGTCTATGTCTGAAACACGATGCCGCAGTTGAAAAAACTGAAGGATTAGGGCTGCAAGATGATCTTCATCGGCTATGAACGCGGGTCCAAGGCTTACCGCACATACAATCCCACTACAAAGCATGTCAATGTGACACACGACGTGGTGTTTGACGAATAGGGGCAGTGGGACTGGGGAGCTGATGGTGAATAAGAAGACTCTAGCGGTGATGACACATTCACGGTTAACTAGGCTGTCATGAATCAACAAACTCCAGGGGCTGATGAAGAAGTGGAGGTGACCGGAGAAGAAGCAGCACCGGTAGAACTGTCACCACATCTTGACTATGTTGCTGAAATTGTGGAGTTACAATCCAGCCCACCACAAGGAGATGATGATGAGAATCTGGACGCTGACCATGATGATGCTCCAGTTTGGTTCCGCGAGATCAGTGATATCATAGGACCAGCATCGCCGCGTGGATTTGCACCACGGGTGCTGGTTATGGAGGAGCTTCACACCATGAGCTCCAACGAGCCTTCATCGTTCACCGAGGCAGAGCGCAACCCCAGCTGGAGAAAAGCAATGATGGAAGAATTGGAAGCAATTGAAGACAACAAGATTTGGTCTTTTACTGATCTTCCACATGGCTGTCAAGCAATTGGGCTGAAATGGGTGTTCAAAGTGAAGAGAGATGAACACGGGGCAATATCCAAACACAAAGCTCGTCTTGTAGTAAAGGGCTACACGCAGCGGCATGGCATTGATTATGATGAGGTATTTGCGCCAGTGGCTCAGTTGGACTCAGTGCGCCTGCTCATCGCTCTCGCAGCACACGAGGGGTGATAGGTGCATCATATGGACGTGAAATCGACATTCCTCAATGGCGATTTGGAGGAGGAGGTCTATGTAAAGTAGCCAGTGGGTTTCATCATCACTGGTAAGGAGCACAAGGTGCTCAAGCTCCGGAAGGCGCTGTACGGACTTCATCAAGCACTGCGGGCCTGGAACGCAAAACTGGACGACACGCTGTTGTCATTGAGTTTCAAAAAGTGCCCGTCTGAAGCTGCAATATACAAGAGGCATAGCAAGAATACGCAGCTGGTGGTTGGTGTGTACGTTGACGACTTGATAATCACCAGTGCAAGCTGCAAAGATATTAAACACTTCAAAGAGGAGATGGCCAGTATGTTCAAAATGAGTTATCTCGGCCTACTTCACTATTATCTTGGTATGAAGTGAATCAAGGACCAAGGGGAATCTCGCTTAGCCAGGGCACGTATGCTGCCAAGATCTTAGAGAAGAGCAGAATGGCAGGGTGCAATCTGTGTTAGGTACCAACGGAGACACGGCTGAAGCTGAGCATTCTGAGCACGGAGCTGCCGGTAGACACCACCGAGTACAGAAGCATTGTTGGAAATCTCAGGTACCTTGTGAACACCCAACTTGATCTTGTATTTGCTATAGGATATGTAAATCAGTTTCTTGAAAGGTCGTGCGGGGATCATATTGCAGCTGTGAAGCACATCCTGCGTTATGTGGCAGGAACTCAAAATTGGGGACTATGGTTCGGAAGGAAGAAAGAGGAGCAAGCTTATCTGATTGGGTTGAGTGAAAGTGACATGCTGGAGACGTTGATGCTCGCAAAAGCACAACGGGAGTGATCTTTTTCCTCACCAACAGCCATATCACATGGCAATCAAAAAATGAAAAAGTGGTAGCACAATCAAACTGTGAAGTATGTTGGAGCTACGAATGCAACCTGTCAAGCTTGGTGGTTGGCTCGGGTGCTAGCGGAGCTGAGGGGAACGACACCAAGTGCGCCAATGCTAAGGGTAGACAATCAGTCTGCAATTACTTTAATAAAAAATCCTGTACTCCATGGACAAAGTAAGCACATCCAAGTAAAATATCACTTAGTTTGGGAGTCTACAGAAAATGGCCTGATCAAGGTAGAATTCATTAGAAGCGAAGAACAGCTGGTTGACATTTTGACAAAGCCGCTTGGCATGACCAGGTTCCATGATCTGAGTTCAAAGATTGCTATGTTTAATATGTTGGTCCCAGATTAGAGTATGAAATAATATGCAGCGGAAGTATAAGGACAATTATTTACACTCTTAAGGCGGGCAGTTCAGTTTCAAAACTAGTGACTCAGTTTTAATCAGTAGTTCAAAACGACAGTTTATGTTAGCCAACAGTTTTAGGTATCCAATTTACAGTTATATCCAATCAACGGTTATACGCTTCAACACTTTTAGAGAAGTGTTAAAGGTTTCAAAACACAATTGAAAATTGTATGATGCGTAAAGTAAGTAAAATTGTAAATGAGGCAGGATATTTATAGTGGTTCGGAGCCTTATGTCCTACGTCCACTCTTCGGAAATTAATCCGATAATTCACTAAGTAATGAAGATACAATCCTCACGATCTATAGCCAAGTGCTGTGAAAACCACTATCCATAACAGAATGGATCACTTGCCCAGGTAGTTGTTCTTCACTCCTTCAGTTCCTCGAAGCCAGATGGCACCTTGAAGTCTTCTCAGAACTGGCAGTCGTCGGAAACAGATTGAGGACAGACCTCCCTTCTCCTTCTTCGGTGGGTGGATGGTTGAGTTCTTCCCAGAACGTAAGCTGGTTGACAAAAGCCCATAAGAACCTTCTTCTCTTTAGAGAATCAGGTTGCTGTATAGATTAAGTCGAAAGACTTAATCCTCGTGTACACAAAGGTCACACGGTTAATCTATGAAGATTCTTTAAACAATAATGCCTCGTGTTTAATAAATGAACAACAGAGTTAATGCCTTCTCGCTTGAGAGCTTTAAATGCTTGAGCTTGGAATTTGACAGAGTGACAACAAGATTAATGAGCGCTAAAGTATTTTTTGTTTCTCTGGTTCTTCTGCTATTTATAGTTGGAGATTTGAAAATATCCGATAGAGACATTTTGAAGGATGTCCAATCAAAGTACATCCTTCTCTGTAAAGTAGACCTGCTCCTCTGCCTTTTCTGAATCAATGCCATGCTTTTGCACGGGTAGTTTGTACTTGTTGTGTCGACTCGAACAACGTTGTACTTCAGTCATAACTAAGTGTATCTTCGTTCCTTATCATTGATTCTTTAATGCTCTTTTATGACTGTTCGGCATCTTGTCTTTCACGTGTTTCTTTGTCGTGAAACTATCTTGGTCTGAAATTGTGATCGCCTCTCGACAGTTTCTCTATGAGAACTGTGTCCACAACTTTGATGCAGTATATTTTATCAAGTAAAAATTATCGAACACGAAAACTCAACTCGCCCGTTGTTTTGAGTAAAAGGGATTGATTTATAAACTTAAATATCTTGACGCGATAAAATGACTTTGAATGATCAATTATAAACTACCTAAAATTCTAAAGATTAATGCAAGTAACTAAATAAAATACCAAATGACTATGTAAGATTACCAAAGAGAGAACAATTGAGGAACATAAGATGAATTGGGTAGATTAGGAATACATTTGGACTTGTCAACTCTACGAACCAATTTCCATTAAATAGTTTGAATCAATTCACTTACTCTAGTTATTACCTTTAGTGCCGGTGCAACAACAGTAGATTAATCTGAATCTCAACCTAAGTCTAGCTTTATTGACTTCAATTAACTCCCAATAGCTCAGAATTAAAGACCTAGACTAGAATCACCTATCTTCTAAGTGAAACAACACCCAATTATCATTGCAATCCCCTCTAATTAACAAGCCTATCAAGCTAGTTCATTGAGGCATAAATCCCAACACATGCTGATCAAACATGCAAGGGGCACAAATTCAATACCACAATAATAATCAACCCATGGAAATTCAATAAATCAAATCCAAACAATATTCAAAATCATCCCCAATCACATCCTAATCCTCAACAATGAGTTTAGCTACTCATGTACATAATGAAAAACATCAATATCTCAAAAGGTAACATAGAGGAAATAAAGAACAAGAAATCTTAGGCTTTGGGGATGAATCTTCAATTCTAGCTTCGATTCCGTTCTTCAATCTTCAATTCCCAGCCCTTGAACTCTATTTTCTACTCCTCCTTCGTGCCTTTTCTCTCTAGGGTAAAAATAGTGTCGAACCCTATTTTGTGACCTTCCTCAGCCTTTTATAGTTGAAAAATCCGCAGCCTCAGAGATTTGGTCCCGAGCGGGATCCCCTTTGAAAACCTTTATCCCGAACAGAACGAAAGTTGAATAGCTGTCAAAAACCCTGACTGGTCCCGAACAGAACAGGTCTGTCCCGAGCGGGACAGGCTTCGAATTCCATCAATTCACGCCAAATTTCCGAGTTCCGAGTGGAATGGGTGTCTCCCGAGCTTCTGTCGCGAACGAGACAGGCTTCAAATTTGCCATTTCACGCCCCCAAGTCTTTGTCCCGAATGGGACAGGTATGTCCCGAACGGAATGGCTCAGCTCCTTAGCTAAATTTTACTCCAAAAACTCGGATTTCTTGCTCGTTTTATGCCCTGCACACTCAAAACACCTCTCGAACACCAAGTGAAGGTAAATCAACCAAAAGAAAAGATATGTGTGTTATTTGTGCACCTAATCCACATCAAATCATTCAATTAAATACCCTAAAAATATCACAAATTACACACATATCAAACCCCCCAAACTTAAGCCTTTGATTGTCCTCAATCAAAAACAAAAACTAGATTTCCATTCACCTGGTGCAATGCTTCACGGCTCACCACTATCTATCAATGCATATTTCGATTTCACAAATTTGTCATTATCCACCATGTTTTTATTAATACAAAGAACTCAACCTTACCGGCATGTGATCAAATAAGGGTGTAACACTCACACTCAGCTGTATATGGTTAATTTTCTTTTTCTCAAGCACAAGTACACAAGTTTCATTCATATTGTTCATCTCTACCACATTTGTTCACATTAAAACATCGTCCTAGAATCAAATAGGACTTTCATCGGGTTGTAACGTGGCTTACTAACAGGTCGGGTGTTTTCGGCTAAAGTGACTCATTCATCCCCGACCCTCTTCTCAACATTCAACCAATCAACCTTTCAACACAGAAGTAATAACTCTAGTTCCACAGTCTGACAAGTTCTCACTTTTCATCGCTCGATATGCAATCAAACGTTCTTTTATTTTTTTATTTCTTTTTTTCTTTTTCTTTGCTCTTTCTCTTTTCTTTATCCTTTTCTTATATATTCTTTCTACAACCCCAAAAGATTTGCCAAATCATTATTTTCATTTCTCTCACAAAATTCAATCCAAGCACTTCATTTCTTCTTCTCTCAAACCTCATCCCAACCCTCAAACTTGTTCCTAAGCATATATGAAAGAATAAAGGCTCAACTTGGCTCCAAAACAATGGTTAGGGTAATTATGTTTCCACCTTATTCTCCAACAGTTTCAAAGGTAGGTACTAAGAAGGAATGGCCTAAGATCATTTTCTAGTTCAATGTGACCTGTTAAACAAAGTGGTATCGACAGACTCTACTTATTCCACTTGTGTCTCGCCTCTCACAACCGATCAATAATAAGGTATAAGGACTCATTAGGCTCAAAACTCATAAGTTCAAAAGTGTTGAGTTCTAAGCATTAATATAACATGACGTCAAGTGCAAAATTTGTTCAACCAAAGCATGCGTCAACTTCTAGTTATTCCGCCCTATCATAAGCTCAAATGAAATGAAATCATGTTCATGCCTCATCATGAATTCAATCATAAGCCTAAGTTATCACAATCAAGCACACTTCACATGCAAGCACTTAAACTCAAAATAAATCATTCAATTCATGCTTAGTGTGAGAATTAAGTGTTAGAGTTTGTGTACCCCACTTCCATCAGTTTTACAAGGTGGAATAAAAGAAAATCCGGCATGGTTCCGACTGTTTAAGCTCTATCCACCTGCTCCAAATCACCACAGAAAAACAGCAAAACCAACAATTCTCAAAATACCAATTACTCTAAGACAAGCTTCAGATCATATCATTATACAACCCCATCGAATGACTCAATTCAACAAAATAAGACTGAATACTAAAACAGACTAAATCAAAGTAAACAAAGGTAGAGAAAAGATAAAATAGTCTAAAATAACAAGTAGGGAAGAGAGAAAACCGACGTCCGTCCTACCCCCCAAACTTAGTCCAAACACGACTATGTTTGAAAAGACGGAAAGGCGGTGATCACTCCTGGTTCGGGCCAGGAGCATCCTCATTCAGCCGGCGCCGCCGATAGTAGGCTGGAAGCTGATTGTACAAATCATGCACCTCGGTCTCAATGTCGGTTAGTCTATCATTCACGTGATCAAATATGTGGTCAAACCATTCTCTCTGGCTAACCATATCAGCTCGCAATGCCGCACCTCTGTCCCTAGGCCGGCCATCCTCATGTCCAATCCTGCCATGGATGTGGTCATACCCCTCATCAAGCCTAGCATCTCTGTCTGCCAAGGGCTATAGGCGCCAGCTGTTGATGTCCCTGCACCCTCATCGTCCCGCGGCTCCACATCATCCATCGACTCCTCACCGTGGTCCTAAGGCACAACAGTAGAGTGATCATATCTCGAATAGGTCCCATCGTGCCCTTTTTATACCATATCTCCTTATGTGCCGTCGTGTCCAACAACCAATTGCTCGGGCCATCATGAGCGATAACCGATGTGGCAGTTGTGTTTGGGAGCATCATCCAGGCATCGTTAACCACCTTGTATAAAAAGGCATTCGGTCTCGGGGTGGCAATGTACTTCGCCAGCGTGAGGACCGGATAATCCACCACAGACGGTGGTACCTCTGTTCCAGCCCGTGGGATACCAAAATGGTCGAGAATGGGCGTGATCAGTCCGCCACTGTAGATGTGACTCCGCGTCTGCGAGGGTACACGACTCCAGTTATCCATAGCCAAGGTGGCCATGGAAAAAGGGACTCCGGCTAGCATCGAGTAAAGCATATAAAGCTCTGCTACGGTCACATTATTAGACTCATGAGGGAACTCTTCACCAATTTCATCTTCAAACTCCCAAGTACAACCTCTCCAGAAATCTGCTGCCAAAACTCCTTTGGATTACAAGCAGCGGGCATAAAACCCGACCCTTTTTCACAACCATAGATTTCATCCAATTGTGCATGGTCCAAGTTATATTTTTTTCCGCCCAACTTAAAGGTCAAGTGGCACGGCCAATTCCCCGAACTCCGACGAACACTAGCCGATGCCAAAAATTCCTTTGTGTGCTCATCGTAGGCGGGCCACCGTTCCTGGAGCATCTTATCCCAACCAATATTGTGGAACAGTGTTTCCACGTCATCTTTATCCCCAATCCTGCAAGCGTAACCGGACAAGGGTATCTTGAACCACAAACAACGAACTTGCTAAGGGACTGGAGTGCTTTGAACTCGTCATCGGTGAAATTTGTGGGGTGTGCAACACGGGGTTTGGGTCCCATAATAACTGCAAGAACCAAATACAAATCAAAATCCAATGAAACCCATGGGACTTGCAAATATCAAGTGTAAGAGCACAAAGAATCTCCCAATTTACCCATGAATATGATGAACACATCCCTAAACCACAAAACTAACCATAATTTCACAAGAGAGTTACACAAAAATCCAAACACTCCAACCATATCCCAATATCCACAAACCTTTCAAAATAATCCACATCTCCATAGAAATTCCAAAAAACAACTAAAACATCAACTCATCATGCATAGAAATCACGAAAAAAGAACAATCCTAACCATCAATATGTTCTCAGGCATTTAATCGAACACCATATGTGCATAATATCTCAAAGCATAAAAGAGAACTTCAACTATCAATTTCCCCCAAATCAACCTTTGAAATCACAAAACTTCAACATAAATACCAAATGTAAATGAAATAGGGGAAGAAATTACCTACTGTTGGTCGGAAAAATGAAAGGAATGCAAGAAAATCGAAAGGGTACCGTTCGAAAGAGGGAGAGACGAGCGAGTGAGGTCTGTTCCGCGCGTCCTTCTTTTATACCTTGCCACTGGTCCCGAATAGAATGAGCCCTATCCCGTTCGGGATGACTCAACCGGCCGGTTCGCTTTGCCTAAATCAACTCGGTGCCGAACAGGACACAAGTATCCCGTTCGGGACAGGTCACGGCCCTGCGCATTTTTTCCTCATCAAATCTCCTCCCAAGCGGGATTTCGGCCTCCCACTGCTCCTACAAAATTAATTGCAGAGGATGGATTTAGAGAATACCTGATTTCACCGTTTGATCTGCAGATCTAGATCGGAGCCAATAACGATGAAAAAACCTAAGATCTGAGATAGAACGCCGGCCATGGATAGTTGTTCCTACAGATCTGATCTTCTGATCTGTTCCCTTGCTCCTTGGAAATCTGGTGAGGATTATCTACCAAGTTGAATTCGAGATCTGGAGAAATCGATCAAGTTTCTCCCCTTCTGGATAGCCGCCGCCGTCTCTCTCAATTTTCAATGTACTGAAGAAACTCTAGTGATCTGATAGAGAGAAGGCCTTTATATAGTGTTAGGGTTTTGAGAAACCCTAACCCTAATGGGCTGTGAGCAGTTCATGGGCCAGACCAGGGACCAGATGCAAATAATAAAGTGGGCCCTCTTTATTAATTAATCCTTCCTTGTTCAACCCAGAATATAATTAATTAATAAAACATTGTTTTAACCTTCACCACGGTAACAATGCTGACTCGCCCCTTTATTACCATGTTATTAGGAACAGGTTGCACCAAACTAATATGATCCACATATTTAAGGTTTTAGACATTCATTAATTAATTTGGCTTATGACAATCAGCCACAATTAATTAATCTCTTATTTCCAGAGTAATACCACTCACTCCTTTTCACTTATGCCTGAATTAAATAATTCAACCTGCAGGGTTTAGCATAATGAACCATGTGAGCTCCTCAGGAAATGTCACCATCCTGAAACGAATATGCTTACCTAAACGTCCAGACTAAGCAGGCCACACACAAATTGCCAACACCCAAAATACGGGTATAAGAGTACATGTAAGACTCTCCACCATGGTAAATCAAAGTGTGGTCAATCTGTGTGTGCCCTTTATCCTTCAGTTAGGTATAAGATCATAGGAAGTATGTTAGGGATCTATCTCATTCATATGTAAATGAGAATGGCACATCACACTGTTGATCCCATCAATTCATAACTATGTACCGACACATCAAGTAGCTAGGATAAGCCCACTTATGAACCGATGTGTCGCAGCTTAGACCGACAGCCTATCCAGGGACCGTCTCAGCTGTGATACTGTTTATATCTTGTTAGGTCAAACGACTCATATGATCCTCTGTGATCTCCTACACAGCATATGATCATCCCTATAGGCGAGATAATAGGATATTATGGTTTGTTGTATGTTTGTTTCATCAGACAGCGAGCATTGTTGTGGCAACATATATGAAGACCAGTGTACAAAACACTTAATCATATATGCTTTCAGTATACAATCCCAACAATCTCCCACTTATACTTAAAGCATAATACCATTGCTTTATCAAAGTATTAAGTGTGTCTATACTGTCAATCACTCCCACTGCATTCACGTCACCTCTTGTCACAATTTCTCGTATGATGTGATACCACACATTCTATGTGTTTCACCACCTTGTGAGTCTTGGGTTCCCTTGAGTTTGTCATTGCACCAACACAATCACAATTCCTTGTGATTTGATTAGGCAAACTCAGAACACACACCTCTAGAGGATAACACCGGAGTTACACTGCTTCTTGCAAAGTTAATGAAGCTGTCAAAAACTCAGCCTTCATACCGAAATCCGCAACACACCACTGTGTTGAATTCCTATAACTCCTCCTTCAAGGCCAACACATAGTTAAAGGTATGATCCTCCTGGATATCCGATGCCATTCAACACACAAGGCTCATTCACTAACCAATGTGCCTATCCAGAGTTGAACTGATATCTGTTTAACATGCTTATAGCAGTACAAATATATAACTTCGTTCATTTATAGTATAGAAAGATAACAATCTTTCTTGCTATGAACGACTCACTACAGAATCAATTTAAGCGACTTGAGATACCTGAACATCCTTTTCTTGTAATAACACAAGACCTTAATTCAAAAGATGTTCCAAAATCTCATAAGTCCTACTTCTGAAACTGTTCGGATAACCATCTCTTTATGCCTGACAATATCTCCACAACATTTCCGAATGTGAAAATACCATCTATATAATGTGCAAGGAAAACCACGCTTCCGCTGACACATAACTGGTACATGAAACTCTCATTCTCGATAGACAATATCGAAATGTCTGTTTCATGACTTTGAAGCTCCCTTAAGTTCATACTTGAACTACATTGGCTTCCAGACATGATTCTTTGCACATAACTTTATCTGGTTGTTGCATACAGATTTCGTCACCTTTTATCAAGGTACCCGTTTATAAAATACGGATGACATCATCTATCTTCCAGATATTTAGATTCATATGTGCTGTTATGGTTAAAAGAATTCGAATGGGTTTAATAGTTGCAACCAGTGAGAAAGTCCTGTTGTGAAACATATCTTACTCACTAACCTAGCCTCTCGAATTTACTAGGTTGCCATTCGTTCATTTTTCTTGTATATCAATCAGTTGCCTATAGCTGGTAAGCTATTTGGCAATCACTGATCCTGATACACGACCATAACATTTACTGATTCATTTCTGAATCCATGACTTGATGTCATTTAAGTGCATTGTTTGTCTTAACAGCTTCATTGCGCTTTAAGGGATAAGTACGATGTTGTTCGTTAAACTGGGAACAAGTCCAGAAACTGTTTCCACGAACTAGTACCACTAAGCCTGTTAAGGCAACCTTCCACTGCAATGATGCTCCTTTAAGTTGTCAGTTAATGGTGCATTAATTTGTGGTTTACCACCTTGCACAGGTGACCGTGCAATTGGTACCATACCTTCCAAGGTATGCTCAATATGCCACGGGGTATTTTTCTGATGGATTTGAATTGTCTTCTCTAAAATGTTAGAGAACAATCTCACATTTGGATTCATGGTTTCATCCTATACAACTTGCTTGTACTTAGGATATACAAAGCAACCATCTTCTTCGTTTACATGGAATAGTCCACAAAGCAGTACTAGCTTAAACCTTTCTTCCAACCAATCAGTTTCCTATATCAGCTTAACAGCCGAATTACCCATCATTGCCCTTTTGACAAAGTCAAGGTCTGCTAGGGTATTTGGAACTGATTTAGAAGGCACTAGATTAAGCAAACACACCACTGCTTTTGGCGCTCTTCCCAGAAACTGAAAGTTTGGCAAAGCTGACATAACTTATAAACTTTTAAAGAATCTTATTTCGTTTTACCTACACTTTCCCAATCAAGAGATAATAGGTGTAGTTAACTGGGATGCAATCCCTTTGCTCTGCCAGCTACTGTAAACCCCATCACTTAAGATATACTGTTATGAATGAACCATAATGTTTTTACGGTCTTGTTTAACTTATTCCCTACCTTAGTCTTGAACGCTCTTGATTAAAGCAAGAGACTAAGACTTGTAGTGAACTAGATAAACATATCCAAATCTTAAATGATTACAGTATCAATGCCTGTTAAGGCAACTGCAGAAGTAGACTCAAACCAGCAAACCAGAGCAAACACGAAATAACCTATAGAGATACAATTGCCTAATAAAAAGGGCCTGGTTACCATCTTATACCTCTAAGTAGTTGTCATAAGTACCATTCTTAGGAATACCTGGATTGTATCCATAATTCCATGAATTACTTAAAACTACTTAGACTGATGTAACCTATCTCTGTAGAGGTTCTTTAAATTATACCTTAGAACACTGATAGTTTATGTTATCAAGTAATGAAGAGACAATCATCCACAATAGAAAACACTGTTATTCATCATGATAGAAAAACTCTATCGAATAACTGATAATCCAATAGATGAAAAATATGTTTATCAAAACAACATCTCTTTAGAAACTTGAATTAAAACAGAGTTTTTAACATAAACTCAAAGTAAAATCTCCATCAGCTGAAGTAGCAATTTCCAGCATCAATCTTGGAGATGGTAATCCTGCCATCTTCAAGCCTTAAGCTTGATTCCCTGCAAAGTGTAGCAAACATGATTAGTGACCTCAGTTACCACTACCCACTAAGGAGTAGAAAACTGATACTAAACATGTTTCAACAAGCAATGCAATAGATGACGTACCTTGTCCCTTAGTTACCAAACTTGGACAATTTACTTTCCAGTGTCCCTTCTTGCCACACTTGAAACATTTGTCCTTCTGTTATCTTTCTTTCCTTTGTTCTCTCCTTTACCATTCTTCTTCTTCACATCGTTACGACGCAATTTAGAAGAACTTTTAGCAAGAGATCTAAAATGAACCGATAATTCAAGACTGCTCCCACTGCTTTCTTCATTCCTCTTTTCTTTGACATCACTCTTTCGACTCAGAAGCAAATCAGAGTGACTCACAGAAAAGACTGAAGAAGCTTCTGTTGATACAAGATCCTTGAGCAGACTGTGAACATTATACTCACTCTTGTTTTTCTCAACAGAAATTCTGAAGTCATCAAATGACTTCGGTAACGTGTTGAGTATCAAGTCAATTTTGACATCATTGTCAATTTGACCACCCATTAATGTGTACTCATCTATTAGCTGGATGAGTGATTCCACATGTTCACGTACCGAACAATTCTGACCCGTTTTCTGTCTTACAATACGCTTGATAAGACTGGATCTAGCATGTCCATCGAGTCTGCCATATGCTACTCGAGATGTCGCATAATGTCACGCGCAAGCCATACATCACTATAACGAGGACGCAGTGCATCTGACATACCAACCAAGATATATTGTCTGGCCATGCCATTCGACCACATCCACATGTGATACTTTGCACGCTCCTCATCAGAAGATGTATCAGTCGGCGAACTCGGACAGGGAGTTTGCAGAACAAACAAATGTCCAAATGAATCCAAGAGCTTGACAATGTCACTTTTCCATCCAAGAAAACTCGGACCAGTCAAGGAATTGTGTACGATTGAATTGATGAGCGACGCAATAATAGACATATCTGAAAACAAATAAGCGAATTAAAGTAAGCACATACTACGAACAATTGAAACAAATATGCATAGAACCTTTAGATAAAACAATGCAATTTGCTTCCTCCGATTGCCCAAGCTAATTTACCGCAAGCTGCTTCAGCAGACATTTACGGCAAACGCTCAACCAGACCAAAATAGGTCCTTTAATTTATTAACATGTCAGGTATCTTAAGCAAAAGAAATTAATATTGGAGATCTTAAGACCATGTTCACCTATCCGGAGCAGGGACATCATTCATGAGTTATACTCCAGGAAACATCTAAGCCAAAGTAACCACAAGCCTAACTTCGGATATTAAAAGACGATTCGACATACGTACTCGACCCATGCGTCCTACCCTTAACATCCTTTGTTATCTCATTTAGTTTAATCTTAGAGACCAGTGAAAGTTGTCTCAATGCAAGCCGCTTCAGCAGACGTTTGCTTAGAGGCTCCCACTTCTCATCTTAAACTAAATGTTTTATTTAGAAGCCTCATCGCATTAGAACTGGTAAGGGACCTCTAACGCAAGCTGCTTCAGCAGACGTTTACGCTTCGAGATGCCTTACTTCTAATGAGAGGTCGTATTTGTGGAGATCTAATGATCTTGGTTAGAAAAAAACCATAATCCAGCTTAGTATTTTTAATTCTAAAGGTTTCATGCGCACACATTATTTTATGTTCCCATAAATTATGTCACATCTAAAATTCCATCATAAATTAATATGATCCCGGAATTTATAGACATAATTTAAAACATAAAATAAATCACATAAAGCATGCTTGATAATTTAAAAATTACAACATGCTTAAGCAGTAAATAATTAAAGCAAATAATCATGCTTCCTATTATTTACTAGTGCGCACATAATAAAACACATCAATACGAGAATAAATAAATAAACAAATAAATTCTCGTGGCCCCTCAGATGCAATTACATGGAAATAAATTAAATCTAACTATTACAAGATTTAATTCCAATACAGATCTTCAAACTGGGCCTCTGTTGGACTTGAAATCTGATTTGAATTGAATAAACAACATTTGGGCTTTGAATTAAGGTTTCTGGCCCAAAACAACAGCCAAACCCTAATTTTTCAGATTGCGGGCCGCCTCCAGGCTGAGAAGCCCGATTTTCGGCCCGGTCTTGGAAACCCTAGGGTTTGGAAAACCCTAGTTCATGCAGCAGCCGCCAGCCTCATGGTCAGTCGCCAGCGCCGCCTTTCCGGCCGCCGCCTGCGGCCGGACCTCGCGTCCAGCCCGACGCCCGCACTCAGCCCCACCATCTCCGGCCGCCACTGCAGGAGTTGTCGTCGGAGAGAGTCACGCAAGAAGCAGGGAATGCAGCAAAGCTGCGCCGCTTCGCACCACCGCACGCAGCGCTGCCTATGCGCTCAACCGCCAACCCCGTCACCGTCGTCGTCCACGGCACCGTCGACATCCGCCACCCTTCTCTTTCACCGTGCCACGGAAGACGACAGGAGAGTGACGCGAACCGGGGCTCGCAAACGTTGGTGAAGGCACGGCCCAGCCACGCGCAGTATACATCTGCTGCGTGCCGCCGCCACCACCCCCGCTTCCTTCTTCCTGGCGCGACCTGCAGAGACGCCGGCCACCTCCGAACAGGCGCCGTACCGTCTGCTTCTCGTCTGGGATGACTGCCAGCGTCACCTGCCATTCGCCGGAAACGCACGCAGCAGCCTAAACAGGCGCGACCCAGCCACAGGAAAGATCCCCTGCTGGCTGAACCCTGATCCTTGTCGCTATCTTTGTTCTTCGTTCTTCGTTCTTCGTTCTTCCGGATCTCAGATTTTACAGATTTAAAAAAATAAAGAAAATACAAGAAAAATAGATCTAGATCTATAACATGATTTTCCTATTAAATCTAACCACGAATTTTCTCGTGGTGAAAAATAGATCCAAAAACGAGAAGGCCACGAGAACAAAAACATCCACGACAATTTAAATCCATCCATGAACATACATATTTATTTAATCTCAATCTATTCAAGATAGAGCCAAAGAACATGAACCTGGCTCTGATACCAATTGTAGGGTTTGAGTCTACGATGGACAACACGAGTTGTCGTTAATTAATTTATTGCCAAAGATCGTTCTTAGGGTACCAGGAACAAATTTCAATTAAATAAATCATGCGATCCTATGCATGCTCCTACAAAATTAATTGCGGAGGATGGATTTAGAGAATACCTGATTTCACCATTTGATCTACAGATCTAGATCGGAGCCAATAACGATGAAATAACCTAAGATCTGAGATAGAACGCCGGCGATGGATAGTTGTTCCTACAGATCTGATCTTCTGATCTGTTCCCTTGCTCATTGGAAATCTGGTGAGGATTATCTACCAAGTTAAATTCGAGATCTGGAGAAATCGATCAAGTTTCTCCCCTTCCGGATAGCCGCCGCCGTCTCTCTCAATTTTCAATGTACTGAAGAAACTCTAGTGATCTGATAGAGAGAAGGCCTTTATATAGTGTAAGGGTTTTGACAAACCCTAACCCTAATGGGCTGTGAGCAGTTCATGGGCCAGACCAGGGACCAGATGCAAATAATAAAGTGGGCCCTCTTTATTAATTAATCCTTCCTTGTTCAACCCAGAACATAATTAATTAATAAAACATTGTTTTAACCTTCACCACGGTAACAATGCTGACTCGCCCCTTTATTACCACATTATTAGGAACGGGTTGCACCAAACTAACATGATCCACATATTTAAGGTTTTAGACATTCATTAATTAATTTGGCTTATGACAATCAGCCACAATTAATTAATCTCTTATTTCCAGAGTAATACCACTCACTCCTTTACACTTATATCTGAATTAAATAATTCAACCTGCAGGGTTTAGCATAATGAACCTTGTGAGCTCCTCAGGAAATGTCACCATCCTGAAACGGATATGCTTACCTAAACGTCCAGACTAAGCAAGCCACACACAAATTGCCAACACCCAAAATACGGGTATAAGAGTACATGTAAGACTCGCCACCATGGTAAATCAAAGTGTGGCCAATCTGTGTGTGCCCCTTATCCTTCAGTTAGGTTTAAGATCATAGGAAGTATGTTAGGGATCTGGCTCATTCATATGTCAATGAGAATGGCACATCCCACTGTTGATCCCATCAATACATAACTATGTACCGACACATCAAGTATCTAGGATAAGCCCACTTATGAACCGATGTGCCGCAGCTTAGACCGACAGCCTATCCAGGGACCCTCTCAGCTGTGATACTGTTTTTATCTCGCTAGGTCAAACGACTCATATGATCCTCTGTGATCTCCTACACACCATATGATCATCCCTATAGGCGAGATAATAGGATATTATGGTTCGTTGTATGTTTGTTTCATCAGATAGCGAGCAATGTTGTGGCAACATATATGAAGACCAGTGTACAAAACACTTAATCATATATGCTTTCAGTATACAATCCCAACAGTAATTGAATTATTTTCCCCTTCCCATTGTAGTTTGTGAAATCTGTTCTTATTCATAATATTGATTTGTTGATCACATATTAGGATTATCTAGTTGATTACTTGAGACGTAACTGTGATAGTTTTCAATCGAAAGAGATTTTCACAATATAATCTGATTTCTTGTCGTAACTGAAGGAGATTGATTGTAGGAATAAATCTGTAGATCTTTGGAGTTAGTTAATTTATCTTGAGACCGAGCGGAGATAGGTAATTAATTAATCTACTTTACGAATTGTCCAACGAAGAAGTTCGTAATACTTTTTCTGATGTTTCACTACGAAGAGGAATTAAAATTGGGAATTAATC
>JAPKLW010000253.1:210962-235542 GCA_026898455.1 Plectranthus barbatus | reverse complement strand
TAATGTCAACTTAAATTTCTCTATTAGTCTATAATATCATTGTATACCTCAATAAATTTAGTATTAAGAAGTAATAAAATTCTAATTATTATTTAAATCGTATCATTTGTGGCATTTTCGTCAATTATTAGATGGGAAAAAATGCTTTCCAATCTTATATTTATAATTAACATTGGAATATATTGCTAATGTATATTGATTGCAATAATGATAATGTAAATAAGTTAATTTAAAAAAATAAATTAATTGTGTTTCCTATATAATTAATTAATTGACAAAACACAATTTTCAACGTTCATAAGAAATGATCAATACAATATTTAAAAATGCGTAAAATATGATTTTGTAATCAATAAATAAATGAATAGAATAAATAATTAATTATTAAATAGTTCAAAGTACCTATAATAATAAATTTTAATTGAATAATTTTACCATTACATTTCTCATAAAATATTCATTACATATTACATTGGTTTTTTTATTTTCTTTTAAACTATTTTCACTAAATACTGTTACATATTATATTAGTTAAAATATGCAATAACATATTATAAAATTTATATTCACTATATACAAATTAATTAGAAAATTTGAATAAAGAACTTTAAACCTATTTAGGAAAAAAAATAATTGAAATGACTTATACTTTGTTGACACCAATAGAATAAAATATTATAATTGAAATAAAACATAAATTTTATAATACAACTAATAACAATCATCAAACAATTTCTTTTTTTAAATTAAAAAAAAAGTAAATACAACATTGTCATCGCAATAATTTGAAAGCCAAGAATAAAAATCAAATTGCATATTGTTCATTACAAATCTCATACAATGTGTATATATACAAATATCAATTGAGTGAAGAACGAAAAAATAATCGTCAACCTCTTGAAATAATTGAATGGCGTTCAGATTCTTCATTCTTCGTGGAAGAAATAAATCTTCTGCATTGTTCTTTTCTACAAATAAAATTGAAAAAAAAACCTACAAAAACAACAAAGCCTAGCTACAATATAATATCAAAGTTGAATGGAATTGATATTGATTGAATAATATTTATAGGTGATTGAGTTCAAGTTAAATATAGAATGTTTACATAATTTTGAAAAGAGTTCAATCAAATATTAAATTAAAAATAAATCTTTGCATGATTTTGGCTAATGTATTCTTGTAACGGAATTAATCACTTAAATTATGCAAATAAATCTTATTAAAATATATATGAACAATTTTAATAACATCATGAAAAATATATAGAATTTTCATAGTATATATACATTTTATTAAATAAATGTAATACATTCATTTTTTATTATTTATTGTGGAAGTATATTAAGATTTTTTAAATAAGCTGGAAAACAAGTTTTGAGGATTGTGTAAAATAAATATTTATTTAATTAATGTAAAAATAAAAAAATAATAATATATTTAAATATATAATCTATCTATGAATATGTCTTTTTTATATTCAATAATAATTAATAGTAATTAAACATGAAATATAATGATTAAAAACTTACCATATTTACTAATTTTTACTTAATATACTATGTGAATATTTTTGGAAACTATTTTGTGGGGGAATTTTTTTTGGAGAGGGTTCTTCTTTTATAATTGTATAGATATATAGATATAGATTTTAAAACAGATATTTTAATTATTGGCCATGTTATCAATATTTACATAGTAATATTAATCTTTAAATATTTTAAAACTGATGTATTATTTAATTATTTATTATGAATGAATATTAATTTTATAATAGAATAATTTTAATTGTGACTTAATTAATGTGATTTAATTATTCATTTAAACATAAATAAAAGTAATTATACAAAACATATATACTTGTAAATAATTAATATTTTTTTGATTGAAAATATTAATTTTTTACACATTCTAATAAAAAAATTAGTAGTAATTATTATATACTTACCATATTTAATATTACTTACCTAATATATTTTAGATTTATTTTAAGTAAGTGTTTTTGGGAGGAAAATTTTTGGGGAGGAGTTTTGCTTTTTAGTATATATAGATATAGATATAGATATAGATTATATTATTGGCTATATATAACATCGAACTGCATATTTATAACATACTCCTATAAAGTTAATTCAACATAAAAGGAAAGAAAGAATTTAATTTTGCCTTAATGTAATTTTTGTATACATTTTAGTAGTTGTTCAAAATAAATGTTTAATAAAAATTACTTTTTATTATATTTAACATTTACAAAAATATAACTTAATTTTTAATACATATAAATTATTATACACATTGATTTCGTGCATAAATCTAAGAAATAATAAAGAGGAATAAAGCAAACACAAAATTTTTCAAAATAGTACTATAATATATAAAACTAATCAAACTTTAATGATAAGATAAAAATATACTTACATTTTTTAAATAAATGTAAATTAAAAATTAAATTTATGAATATGTTAAATAAAAGTGATTTAAATGTAATCTAATGAATTTATTATATATATATATATATATATATATATATATATATATATATGAATAAATTAAAATTAAAAGTACTCGTCAGCCCCATTTGAATTGGCCCATCGGGCATCCCAACCAAATTGATCAATTTCTAAAAATGTCAACTTTTTTTCATTGAAAAATAAAAGATTAATTTCACTTACCCTCGCAATTCCGAATTCCCGCATTGAAAAGAAAATGATCAATTTAACCGAGACGTAAGGAGTAATATTTATGGTGATGCAATAGATATGGAAGGGAAATGAGATTGCATTAATTTTGTAGATATTCTTGTTGTATATATTAGGTATAGATTCTATTTTTGATAATAATTGTAGACAAATAAATAAAATAATTAAAATATATATTAGTGTAGTGGATTTGGGGGGAAATGACATTTTCGTAAATAATGAGAACATCTTGGTTTTATATATATACTAGAATTTCACTCGTGCGTTGCATGAAAATATTATCTTTAATATTATAGAACATATAAGAACATAATTCAATAAATATGATAAAAGTAAGATTAAAATAATAACTTAAATTAAATAATGTCACATTCATTAAAAATAATAAATTTAATTTGATAACCATTGAATAACTGAGCGAAATTAAAAGTTTTTTTATCAATTTATTAAAATGATATTTGTATCACATTTGATTCAAATATAAAATAAAATCTTTGTGGTTGTAGTGTATTGATTCAATAAGAATTTAAATTTGATAAATTTTAATCCAAAACCCGGAATTATTGTGTGAATTTTTATTATATTATTATATTACTCCCTCCGTCCTTTGGCATTAGTCTCATTTTCCATTTTCGTCTGTCCTGCGTAATTAGTCTCATTTCCTAAAATGAAAAAAAAATCTCCTCACACCAATAAAATATTAATTCCACTATACTCACAAACATTGGTAATTGTGCCAAAAACAAATGAGACTAATGTCAAGGAATTGAGGGAGTATTATATATCATGTCAAAAACGGCAAGTGCTATTTGGTAGCCACTTAAGAGGAAGAGAAATTCTACTACATGTTTTGCATTAGCTTCATGGGCAACACAATCAAGTCTTGAGAAAGTGTTTTGTGTTTTAAGTGAAGAAGATGAATTGTGATTAAATTTTATATTCAAAAGTCTGAGTAAATATTAAAGCACAATAGTTAAATATAAATTGAAATCAACAATTTTATAATACATGCTTTAATATATTTAGGGTAATTGAATAGGATCTTCCCATTATGCTTTATTATATAAATAGTGTTATGGCTAAAAAATGAACAAGTCCATTTGTCAAGCCCATCAAAGAATAAAAACCCAAAAGAATGTATTTCGAGCTCGAGCTATGAGCCTCGAGCTCGAGAAGAAGCATCTCAAACTCGAACAGAGAACCATGAAGTTCGAGCTTGTTTTGGATTAGCATGAAAATAGCTGGTCGTAAAGGAGCGCGTCGGTTCGAATAGCTGCTTCGAATGAATCAATGCGACTTCCCAGAAGAGTCACATTCTTGTATTTACTTTCTATAAATAGAATTGTAATTATGAGACCAAGACATTCAATTTCAAGCAATAAATACAGTGATAAAAGCAAAGTAATCAAGTCTCATTTACAATCAAACATTTATTTCAATTGTCTTGTGTATTTCTACTCCAAATTTATTTAGTACTCTTATTAAAATTCCTCTCAAAAATCCACCACCAACAATTGGCGCTAGAAGGAGGGCCTTATAAGAAAGAAAAATAATATGGAACGTAGTACCAAATATAACGCCAACCAGTCATTCGGACGTGGAGTTTTCCGCAGTGCAGCCGAGTTCGAAGCTGAGCTCAAACGTCGTGAAGACGAGCTCCGAACTCTCCAGGCGGAGAACAGAAGGGTCACCGAAGAGGCTGAAGCTCTTCGGCAACAACTAGCCCTGATCAACGACGACGACGAGGGACAAGGCGAAGCTCAGTCAAGAACTCGTCAAAACAGAGACGAGGGGGAGGACGAGCAACCCCCTCCCGAGGATGAGGCTGCTTCTGGAGTCCGGACTAAGCCTGTTGATAGCCAGGCTCCGACCGAGGACGGGGAGTCGCGAGAAAAGATAAAATTGCTCGAGAAACATCTCGAGCAAATGCAAAAATTCATCTCCCTTATCCCCGGAGCACCAACTCCTCCGAGGAATATACCACTGGATAGCTACGCCGAGTCTCCCTTCACTCGAAGGATCTCAACAATACAGATCTCTTCTCGTTTCACCATGCCAAACATAAAGTCATATGACGGGAAGACCGACCCGGACGAATTCATCACATTATACAAAATGAAGATGTAGACCGCAATGATCCCTGATCATCAACGCGAAGCCTGCATGTGCAAAAGTTTTGGGGCATGCATGGATGGACCAGCCATGCAATGGTTCATGCATCTAGCCCCGAACTCCATTTCTTCGTTTGCCGAGCTGAACGGCTCCTTCGATCAGCATTTTTCCAGCAGCCGAAGAACGCAAAAGAGGTCGGATGATCTTTACTCCATCATCCAGAAAGAGAATGAATCTCTTCAAGATTTTCTGAAGAGATTCAATTCGGTGAAAGTAACTATCCCGAACTGCCTCGAAGAAACAGCAGTTGCTGCATTCAAAAAGGGGCTCAGAAGAAACTCTAGTCTCTTCTGGAAATTGGTCAAGTATCCATGCTCGACCATGGCAGAAGTATTTTGCCAAGCCGAAGCTCAAATTTGACAGGAGGTCGAAGAAGAGAACTTCGTCCAAAGAAATAAGGGAAAGGCACCGGCCCACCAATCTGATAAGAAAAGTGAGGCGCGGAGCAACAATCGGTACCAACCCTATCCTGCTCGGACGGAATCATCCAAACAGGGGATGAAGGTGGTATCCAACGCCCCTCAAGGGGAGTCACCAATACCTCTCCGAACTGCTATTCGGGAGATGCAAAAAATCGAAAACGAGGTCCGCTGGCCTCGGAGAATGATCACGAATCCCGAGCTCAGGGATATGTCCTTGTACTGTGATTTCCATCAAGACCACGGCCACAAGACCGAAGACTGCAGAGACCTCAAAAGAGAAGTTGATCGACTTCTCGCCGAAGGACTCCTAACATGCCCAAAACCCACGGACAAGAAAAGGGTTTGGACGAGGAACAAAAAGAATGGCCGAGGTCAAAATAAAAAAAATAAGACCCCAGCCACGGGCGCTAACCAACAACCACTCCCCGAAGAACCGAAGCAGCCAGAGATCGAAAGGGTCATTAACGTCCTCACAGGAGGCTGCTCAATGACCGGTTCATCTTGGAATGCGGCCAAAAAACATTGTCGGGAGATGATGAATCAGCCCGTTCAACAAATCGAGGCATCCCCTCTCGAGGTATGTTTCGGGGCCGAGGACGAACTTGAAGCTCGTCATCCTCACAATGACGCACTCGTCATCACCTTGATGATAGCAAATTGCCAAGTCAAGAGAATTCTCGTTGACACCGGCGCCTCCTCGAACGTCATTTTCCTCAAGACACTGCGAGGTATGGGAATCTCGGAGAAAAATATAGTCGACAACCCAATAATGCTCGTTGGGTTCAGTGGGGAAAGGTTGGATTCACTCGGCGAAGTAACACTGCATGTGTTCGCCGAAGGAATAAATTTACCGACCCGTTTTCAAGTCGTTGACACCCCTTCCGCATACAATGTATTAGTAGGACGACCCTGGATACATGCGATGAAAGCGGTACCTTCTTCCTATCACCAGATGATAAAATTTCCCACTCCATGGGGAGTTCGAACCATCCGAGGTGACCAATTGGCAGCAAGGAGCTGTTACGAAATTACGCTACGGACGGTACATATGGTCGAGGCCGAGCAAGTAGAAGGAAGCTCGGAAATTTCAATCGACCTAAGCAATCCTGCTCGAACAACTTTCATCGGTGAAAGATTGGATGACGAGCAGCGACAAGAAATGCAAACTCTTCTCGTCCGAAATCAAGAAAATTTTGCATTCTCGCACTCTGATATGCCGGGAATCAATCCCTCGATCATTTCACACAGGTTGCATGTGGATTCAAAATTTAAGCCCGTAAAACAAAAACGAAGAAGGTTCGCGCCAGAGCGAAACGAGGCATCGCCGAGGAGGTCCGAAACCTTCTTAAGGTCGGATTCATTAGGGAAGTAAAATATCCCGAATGGTTGGCAAACGTGGTGGTTGTAAAAAAGAAGAACGGCAAAAATCGAGTTTGTGTGGACTACACGGATCTGAACAAAGCTTGTCCGAAGGATCCTTTTCCACTCCCACACATCGATCGATTGGTCGATCGATGTAACTGCAGGATTTGAAGTCATGAGCTTTATGGACGCCTTTTCTGGATACAATTAAATTAAGATGTATCCTCCAGATCAAGAAAAGACGGCTTTCATGACGAATCAAGGGATCTATTGTTACAAGGTCATGCCCTTCGGCCTCAAGAATGCCGGTTCGACCTATCAAAGATTGATGAACCGTATGTTCGAGCAACAGATTGGTCGAACAATGGAGGTGTATATAGATGATATCTTGGTGAAGTCAAACTCGTTCGATGACCATCTTCGGCATCTAACCGAGACTTTTCGGATTTTGAATAAATTCAACATGAGGTTGAATCCAACGAAATGTATCTTCGGTGTTTCCTCCGGAAAGTTTCTCGGATATATAGTAAGCCGACGAGGAATCGAGCCGACCCGCTCCAAATCAAAGCAATCCAAAACATACAACCACCAAATAACGTGAAGGACGTGCAACGAATGATCGGCAAATTAGCCGCGATCAACAGATTCATAGCAAGGTATTCGGACAGAACAAGCCCTTTCTTCTCCTTACTAAGGAAGGCCAAGAAATTCGAATGGACGAAGGAATGTAACGAAGCACTCGCTTCTATAAAATAGTATCTAACTCGACCTCCCGTCCTCGCCAAAGCCGAATACGGAGACGAATTACAATTGTACATGGCCGTCTCTGAAAAGGTTATAAGCGTCGTCCTTGTTCGAGAATTAGAGGAGAACCAACACCCTATCTATTATGTAAGTCGAACACTCCTCGATGCTGAAACACAGTACCCAGCTCTGGAGAAACTCATCCTTGCCTTGATTATGGCTTCAAGAAAATTGAGGCCCTACTTCGAATCACATCAAGTAAAGGTTGTTTCGTCATTCCCAATTCGACATGTTCTGTCTAAACCAGACTTATCTGGAAGAATGATTGAAATGGGCTATCGAGCTTGGAGGCTATGGTCTGCTATTCGAGCCACGAAATACTATAAAATCACAAATACTGGCCGACTTCATAGCAGACTATACTCCCGGACTACAAGTTATGGCCGAGGTCGAACTCGGATCAAATTCAAATATCTTAGAATTCTGGACCCTTGCCATAGACGGTTCCAGTAATTCTAGGGGGAGTGGAGCCGGGATATTACTCATATCCCCCGAAAGATGGGTGATCGAAAGGGCAATACACTTCGAATTCCGAACAACGAATAATATAGCGGAATATGAAGCATTGATTGTCGGGCTACATCTAGCATTAGATCTCAGAGTGCGGAAATTAAAAATAGAATCCAATTCACAACTCGTTGTCAATCAAGTACGAGGTGAATTCCAAGCTCGAGATGCCAGAATGTTAGCATATCATGAGCTGGCAATAGAACTCGAATCAAAGTTCGAAGTGGTAGAAGTCTCGCATATACCTCGGGAAGAGAATTCACATGCCGACGCATTAGCAAATTTGGCTGCGGCTGCAAGCTCTTTTGGGACTCGAAGTATACCAATGACGGTAGCGCTTTGGCCGGCCACGAGGGACCGAGAGTACGAACCAATGGAAGTATGCCCGGTGGACGAAGATCCAGAATCTTGGATGTCCCCAATCATAAAATATATTTCCGATGGAATCCTGCCACAATCAAAAACTGAAGCAGCTCGGTTAATACGAAGAGCAGCTCGATTCTCCATACTTGATGGTCAATTCTATAAAAGATCTTTCCAAGGGCCTTTACTGAAATGTGTATCCGAAACGGATTGCACCTCAGTATTATCCGAGATCCATTCAGGGAGTTGTGGAAATCATTCGGGTTCCAGAAGCCTAGCCCACAAAACTATAACGGCGGGATTCTATTGGCCGACCTTGAAAAAAGATGCCGAGGAAGTTGTGCGAAAATGTGATGATTGCCAGAGGCACGCAAATTCGACACGCTTACATGCCGAGCCTCTCCACTCAAATACTCCGGCTTGGCCATTTTGCCGATGGGGAATCGACATCGTAGGCAAACTACCAAAGGCAGCAGGACAAAAAGAATATTTAGTGGTTGCTACGGATTACTTCACGAAGTGGGTTGAGGCCGAGCCCCTTTCTAGAGAACGAGATACCGAGATGATCAACTTCGTGTGGAAGAATATAGTTTGTCGATTCGGTTTACCTCGAGAAATCATAACCGATAATGGACGCCAATTCACCAGCAAAAAGTTTAAAGATTATTGTGAAACAATTGGAGCTCGGTTATTGTTTTCAACTCCAAGATATCCCGAAGCAAATGGTTTGGCCGAATCATCTAATAAAACGATTATCAGTATCTTAAAAAAAACCCTCAGCCAAGAAGTCAGCCTGGGTTGAGGAACTACCGGCCGTACTATGGGCGTATCGAACTACTTACAAAACTGCCACAGGCGAATCACCATTCTCTCTTGCATTCGGAGTCGAGGCCGTATCTCCAATCGAAGCCATTCAAAGAAGCCCGAGAGTCGAATTATTTGACGACGACCAAAATAAGGAAAAACTCTTCGGCGCGCTTGAATTACTCGATGAGAAAAGAATGGAGGCTTCGGGACGAATGACTAGACTTCAAAGGAGAGTTGAAAAATTCTACAACAAATCGATTCGTCTAAGATCATTCAAAGTCGGGGACTGGGTTCTTCGGCAAGTCTTTCAAAATACACAAGAATTAAATGCCGGAAAGTTAAGACCGAGCTGGGAAGGACCCTATATCATCAATTTGGTGGTCGGCAACGGGGCTTATCGACTTCGAACTCCAGAAGGGAAACCTATCCCAAATGCATGGAATATTAAATACTTGAAAAAGTATTACTTCTAGCTCGAACTAGTTCTGTTTGTATTTTGCTAGTTCGTGATTATTTCAAGTTTGACTTGTAATAGAATATCGGATTTCAGCAAAAGCCAAGGCATCAATTCGGAACAAATATACAGAAGTTAAAAAATATTGTTCGTAACATTAAGAGAAAATGTTCTAAGGATTGGGGTTCGGCTGCTCGGGGTTGGTCTGATTCGGATCAATCTGTTCCTCCCGATTCTGCTCATCTCTTACCAAATTGTCTTCCAGATACTTTGAGAAGGTTTCATCATCATCATTGTCCTCATCAGAACCCTCGGAAGCATCCGGAGTTGAATAGACGAAACCGAGATCAAGCTCGGGATACTTCTCGGCTACGGCCACCTTCACCTTCTTGTGAATCAGCTCCTCCATCATATTGAAGGTGGATTCACCGAAAGGGGTAGCCATCAGTTGAGCGAGGTTCAGACCCTCCCCTGTTGTTTGAGCAGCCTGCAAAGCCTTCTTAGCTTCTTCAGCCTCCGCACTCAGCTTTTGCTCGACCTCCGAGCGCCTCAGGACCTCGGCCTCCAGATCCTGCTTGAGCTTGTCGGTGTGGTCCCTAGCTCGGGCCAACTCTTCGATTGCCGACTGTCGGTCCTTAGTCGATTGATCAACTAAGTCCTGCAAAGCTTTTAAGCTCGCAGTGGCAACCGACAGCTCGAAGATTAAATGTTCGTGCTCTTTAGAGATCTCCTGACGCTGCCTCTCGGCCTGGATGAAATCTTTGCGCTCGTCTCGGAGGCTTCGGTAGCAATGCTCATAATCCTCGATCATTCCACAGAATCCCTGATGATTCATCACTTCAATATAAGGAAATTGGACGAACTGGTTGATATTAAGATAAGACGAAGTATGTAATTTACCGCAAGGGAGTTACGAGCATTATTCAGGAAGGAGACTCGAGCTGGGGCTCGGGTCGGCCAGGGTGGTCCCGCAAAAAGCATGTCGGCGTATGAGTGGAAGGTGGCGATAGACTTCTGCCTTTTCTGCTTTTCAGCCTCAGTCTCCTCGGCATTCTCGGCGGTCACCTTAGCTTTTCCTGGACGATGACCCATATCTTGATCCAGAAGCTCAGACCCAGTCAAGTCGAGGATCTCCCGAGTATCTTCTCGAGCCTTCTTGCGCCCCTCGGTAGGTTGATCGGTTTTTTCAGAATTTACCAGACTAAGGTCCGGCTTATCCTTCGGAGCCGAAGTACCGGCAGCCCGGTCTCTCTTCTTGGAGCTCTCGGTATCTTTATTTTTTGGCCGAGAGGTTTGTGGGCCTTTATTCGGCTGGACGGTCTCCTTCTTCTTCCTCGACTTCTTTTGTTTTTTTTCTTACTCGAACTGCAGCAAGTCAGCAGGAGTAAGTTTTTCCATCGAGTCATCGATGCCGCGAATGCTGAGAGTACGAAGTCGGCGAAGAGATTTGAATCGGCGCGGCTTGTGTTGGTAGGCTCTTTGAATCCTTTTCGTCTCGGCTTCGGATAATATCGGCCTCGGTTGCCCTACACAAACACAAGAAATGTTAGCTCGGTTAAATAACAAGCAAAATCGAAAGGAGGAATTAAACGTACGGTCAACAGTTCGGATAACTCCAGACAGACCGGGATATTCACTCGGAATTTGAACATAAAAAAATTCTTGAATCTATTTTTTAGAATTCGATTTCGTGCCGAGGACCAAGGGGCTCGAATTCTTCGATCGTTTGGAAAAGAAGTAATAATCTTCGCTTCCTCCCATGGAAATTATGTTATACAGAGCATTCCATTCCCGAAGGGTCGGCTCTTCGAGCCCGGCATCTCGGAATATCAGATAAGTTCCGAGCATATGACACCATGAGATTGGGGAAAGCTGGATTGGGGCGATGTTATATTATTCTATGATCCTTACAAAAAATGGATGGAGAGGAAGGCGAATGCCGAACTTAAAAACTCGAGCTGAAAAGGCCATGAAACCGTAAGGTGGACGATGAGCTCGGTCATCTTCCCCAGGGGCGATGGCGTTCAGCCGAACTGAGAGACCGTATTGTTTAAATAAGCCGTCTAACTTCGGCTGGTCCAAATCTGAAGGAATTTCTTTTAAGGATCCCTAACTATTTGATCATAAAGTGGAGGGAAGATCCCAGGGGCTAAACCCGAAGAAATTTCTAAGGAAAAAGAGGGGTTTGAAATCTCATTTTCGTCATGATTTCCGGCCGATCCCGAAGGTTGGGGATCTTCTTGGCTTAATTGACCACTACTGACTTCGGTATCTTCACTAGAGGCCGAAACACTATCCCTACCATTCGAACCACTACTACTAGAACTACTCATGATTACAAGGAAAACAGTTCGAACAGGAAAAGAACTAACCCTTGATTGGAAACTTGAGGAAGTTCTGTGGAATACTTGGTCCGAGGAGTTGGTCCGAGGTTGAACGTGAGATAAAAAAATTGGAAAATGAAATATCAATGGTATTTATAAACGAATATGCCTCGATTATCGTGAAAGTTGTTTGAGTTCGACCAGTCAGGAAAAGACACGTGGCATTTTTTGAAATTCAAAATTCACATAATTCCCGCTCGGAGAAGACCAATCGTCTTATTATCCAAGAACTCGAGCTCGAACTTACGAGTTATTCGACCTTTATATTAATTCGAATAGTAAAGTTGTTCGAACAAAGCGAAAGCTTTTTTCAGGCAAAGTGAGCCCTTGGCTAGGGTCAGCCTATTTTTCTTTTTTCCGAGGAACTTAGGACATCGAAGTCATAGATTCTTCTGTCTGCAAAGTTCCTCGAAGACTATGAAACCGGAACGATAGCCCAAGAAACAGCCAGGGTGTTCCGGCATAGTATTCCCAAGGGACACGGGGTCGCTCCCCGACTGATTCGTGAAATTAATTCACGAGTCGGTTTTTTAAAATCCTACGAAATAAAGTTCGTAGATAGGTCGGGTCTAGCCAGCCGCGGACTTAGGGGTGATCGTAAAAATGAAAAATAACTTCGTAGAATGCCCCGAAATGAAAAGTCGTCCCTAAAATTCATCGAGTTATATCGCACGATATGGGAACGGCCTTTCTCCTGAACATCTCCGAACTACGGTACGGAGTAGGGAAATCTCATTTCTTCTTTGATTTATTGCAGGATAATGTCGTAAAGAAGTCAATCACTTACTTCGACTTCGCCGTGCTCTGAAGAAGCTCGGACGAAAGCCGAGGGGCTATTGTTAAGGCTCAAAAATGAACCAAGTACATTTGTCAAGCCCATCAAAGAAGAAAAACCTAAAAGAATGTATTTCGAGCTCGAGCTATGAGCCTCGAGCTCGAGAAGAATTATCTCGAACTCGAACAGAGAACCATGAAGTTCGAGCTTGTTTTGGATTAGCATGAAAATAGCTGGTCGTAAAGGAGCGCGTCGGTTTGAATAGCTGCTTCGAATGAATCAATGCAACTTCCCAGAAGAGTCACATTCTTGTATTTACTTTCTATAAATAGAATTGTAATTATGAGACCAAGACATTCAATTTCAAGCAATAAATACAGTGATAAAAGCAAAGTAATCAAGTCTCATTTACAATCAAACATTTATTTCAATTGTCTTGTGTTGCAACTTAAATTATATGGGTACAGATATTGAATTCTTATTTGCACCAATTAACAAATGTTTACCAAGAAATACAAACTATGTTGCATGCGTTATATATAAGATAAGTGGGTGTGCTTTGAAATTTAAGTTGATATTAGACCATCTCCAATCTTATTGCATAACTTAAAATTTGTTATTTTTCACTCTCCAACCCTACAGGAATTTCAAATCCATTTTGGAATTTTCGCTTTTCTCTCTTAAAAAATGCAAATTTGCATTCTTATTGTAACAGTAAGCAAATTTTTTTTATATAAATATATTGGTAATATTTACAAATTATAAAAGATTGTGAAAAAATATTTGAAAATTGATTAAAATTAAAATTTATATTAAATAATAATGTGTTTTTCTCTTTTATCGTGTGTCACCACATTCACATCCTCCTTTTTCTTGCACATTTCCCAATTTCTGTTGCCTGCCTTTAATAACTATTTATTGCATGATGCATGAAAAATGAGCGCCTCTTATAGCTTTGGCCGGGATTGGACACTTCTCACAATTAGTATATACTCCCTCCGTCCCGGCTGAATTGTTCCGGTGACTTTGGGCACAATAACCAAGGAGTGTGAGTGTAAAGTAAGTTGAGTGAAATTAATATTTTATTATTGAGTGTGAAAAAGTTGCCTTTTTAAGTAATGGAACAATTGAGGTGGGACGAACGAAAAAGGAAAGTGGGACAATTGAGGTGGGACAGAGGGAGTATATAGATAATAGATTAAACAACCATTTTTTTAAAGTCAATATTGGTTTAAGTGTTTCAGTCATACATGTCAACAATAATCATTTTTTTAAAGGATATGAAACATATTGTCTATAGATTTATTAAAATACATCAACTACTAAAAATTTTTAAGAAAATATGGTAAAGAAATTGAAAATGATCAGTCGCATAAGCAAATATTAATTATTTTATTATAATTGAAATAAATTAAATACAAAATCTGAATCAAAAAAATCCATAAATTTTACTAATTTAAAAAAAATCTACAAAATAAGATTAAACATTGTTCTTCTCCAATTCCTTCTGTTTGTCGCAATTCCTGGAATCATGGTTGCACATTTTGTGATAAGTTCGACACTTTCTCAAAGGTTTTCCTTGTCCCTCATTTGCTTCTCCTTCCAAGAAATGTATCGATTACCGCTCCATTTGGTTTTAACCACATCTGGAGGTTGAACAATGATTTGGTCTGGTCTGTCCTGGCCATAAAAATCTTGAATAATCTTCTTCTTCTAAGACAATGAAGACACATGGTTATCAACAAAGACCAATGACTTCTCAGCATCCTTCAAAGTGGAAACTAGTGATGATAGCTTATCAGTGTCTCCATCCAATTTACGAACCAGACCAAAAAATAAAGAATACAAGGTGCTTTGAATCTTCTTTTTTTGCATCAGAGGTTTTAGACCCTCGTAAGGCTTCAAAGCATCATCACGTGTAGGATCATTTAAGACTGAAACTAAATGCATATAAATAATAATGAAACATAGACAACGATATAATTTAAGTTATTCAATGACATATAAATTAAAACAAACATGACGCTAAAATTCCGATAAAAGAATTTGTTGAATACAGTATTACAAGCAATATAAACTTAAAATAATTGGACTCTTCATCAAATTTATATAACAAAACAACGAACAAATGTTTTGTTTTTCATTATGAATAATACATGATAAAAACTATAAATATGATACCATAATTATTACATAATATAAATATAAACAATAAACAAAAAAAATTATCCGATCACTTACCGTGAAAAAAAAACGAAGATATGTATCGATTTAATAAAATAACAAAATATATATAATTCAAATATTAAAAAAAATCTGGAGAATCATCGCTGCAATCTTCCATTTTCTAGAACTGCTTTGAATGAAAATCTTTGTCTGGTTGAACAAAAGAACACCGACGATATAATATTAAGGAGAATGAAGAGAATAGTCGAATAATAGGGTTGAGAATGAACGTGGCTGATAAAGAAAATAGGAAAAAATAACTAAAAGATATGATATCTTTTAGAGATTGCATGAGAATAGGATATTACCAAAATAATATAACCTACTAAATATTCTAATATCCAGTCTACCTAAAACGCCCTTTTCATAATAAAAAATAATAATCAAATGCCACGTGTCAAAATTCCAGCCATTTGATTAATAAAATGGACGGTTAGATATATGGTCACTGTTCGTTCATGGTATATAGTTCTGGAATGAACGCAACTCTATATATATATAGGGAGCGGATCAGGTAAGAAAATCCTCCCTGTGAGAAAAAAAAATAAATATTATCCATTAGATTTAAATAAATCAATGGTTAGTATAAAATCAAACAACAAGTAAAATACAATCAAGCAACAACTAAAACATAATCAAACAATTGCTTGATTGTGTTTTAGTTGTTGCTTGATTGCATATCAACCATTGATTTATTTAGATCTAATGTATCATATTCATTCTTTTTTCTGAACATGAATTCTTTTTTACATGATCTCATATATCTCTATATATATATTTATATAAAGGTTCCTAGTCGTGGCAAGCATGAATCCGATATATCCTACCAGCTATCTCTCACCTAAACTAAATTCCTTCAATAATTCAATATATACATATATAAATGCACATGGCTCTCATTCTCCTCTTTGACCAAACTAGAATCCATATTAGACATAATCACTTATTCTTCATTGTGGATTACATTTGTGTAAACGAATACAATGTTGACGAGAAGTTTCAAGCAGTATGATCAGAAAAGAATGGGATGTGCAGCACTTATTTGTTTCTTCCTTATGGCATTCCATTTTTCAACTTTCTTTACGCCTTACATTGCAACTTTCCCCCTTGGTAAGTGCTTTCATTCACTTTCAATTCTACATTTATTTTTTCTACATGAATAGTAGTGGATCTAGAAATTTCGTTTAGGGGTTATATTAATTTAAAATAAATAAATAAAAAATTAAAATTGGGGAAAGTTAATTTTTTTGGTTCATCTTCATTTTCATCCACCTCATACGATGTTATAATTATGTTCAACTCCTTTATCTTATTTACGACTTACCTATGTCATAAAAGTATCGAATCCGTATAATATTAAATCCTCAAAATATGAATAATTTAAATATGAATATGAATAATCTAAATTCTTAGAAAAATGAGCCTGATTGAGTCGAATTTAATATTTATTGAGCTCGAGATTGTCCTTGACCCTACTCGACTAGACTCAACACATTTGAATAATATCAAACTTATTTTGAATAAAATGTATTAGTTCAATTTTTACCTTTAATATTCCTAGTATAATTCGAATCTATGAGCTATATATTGAACTCAATTTGTGTCGTGATCACTCTTATTTATTCATCAAGAGCCGATTAAAAGAAATTAGCTTACGCAATTTTGAAGCATATGTTGAACAGTTAGAATCTATTTTATTGAAGGAATAATTGTATTTTCTGAATCCACCTCGAACAAAAACATTATCTAATTAAATTTTTTTGTGTTCCACTCTCAAATTTTCCATTTTATAATCTCAAAATTAAACAACAATAAAACGATTTAAATTAATAAACTTCGTAGGGAAATACAAATTAAAAAGTACGTGGAGTAAAGTATATATGTGATACTCTTCCCAGCTGTAGCTAGTTAAATAAAGTAGAATGTCGATGGAATATGCTTTTATATATACTTTTATATTAGGTTAATATTCTTAAATAATTTGCCTATATAATTGTAAATTATTTATGTATATGATTGATTATGTGCAGTGGATTCCGAGGAATCGACGGCTTCGAGGCTGAAGATGTTAATAATGAATTCACAAGAAATAGTCCTACAATCATGTAAGATTTTTTTTAATTGATATATCGTATGATTGGCTCATAAAGTCCTAATTGTTTAGTAGTTGCTGGTAATTAATTATTAAATGTTAATGATAGACGACATTAGTAATTTTTTATTTACATATATAGGTCATGCCAAATTGTCCAAAGTCATTGAAACTTAATTTAGTTAATCCAATTTAAATCAATATTCGACTTGTCTCACGGATTTCTTGTCAATTAACCATCGTCATTTAATATATTTATTTTATCTTGAGAAAAAGGCGTATCTAAGTTGAAACTCTATTATAAATTGTAATCAAAATAGAAAATTTCGACCTAGTCATAATCATTATGAAAATTACCTTGTACATTTTTTATTGATATAATTTCAAGATTTCACTACTCAACTTATGCAATATTATATAATAAAAAAACATTTTATTAATCATAAGTTATCATAAAAAAGAAAAAAAGAAAAACATTAATCCTTTCCCTCTATTCATTAATTTCTTTTTAATTTTCAGACAACATTGTTGAGAGTATAACACCAACCATTCAAAACATGAGCAACTCAAGATCACAAGTCTACGAAATGAATGGTGACATAAGGATCCATGGCAACTCATCCACCATATTCATACCTTCATCCCAACTACTCAACACTACTTCTTGGACCATTAATCCCTATGCTAGACATTTCGACAGATGGGTAAGGAGAAAGGTGACAAATCTCACAATCATCGTTCAAAACCCTAACACTGGCCCTTCTTGCAACCGGACATTCGACACTCCCGCCGTCGTGTTCTCCACCAGAGGCTACACCGGAAACCCCTTCCACGACTTCACCGACGTGCTTGTTCCGCTCTACTTGACCTCCCGGCAATTTAATTCCGAGGTAATATTTCTCGTGACCGGCGACAATTCTTGGTGGACGTCCAAGTACAGGCTAATTCTTAACATGCTCTCAAAATACAACATCATCAACATAGACAATCAAAATGAGGTCCTATGTTTCCCAAGAATGATCGTGGGGCTCAAGTCACACAAAGAGTTTGGCATGGATCAATCGATGCCACCAAACTATTCCATGACCGACTTCACCAAGTTCCTCCGTCAGACATACTCATTGGATAGAGGGCAGATCGGAGGTTGTAAGAAGGAGAGCCGAAGGCGTCCTCGCTTGCTCATCGTTTCGAGGAAGAAGACACGTCACCTGACAAACGAGAGGGAGGTCGCCAAGCTGGCACACAGCGTTGGGTTTGACGTGGTTGTGAGAGAAATGGGCTCGGAGGTCTTATTAGTGGCGAAGCTAGTGAATAGCTTCGACGTGATGGTGGCGGTGCATGGCGCTGCCATAACTAACATGGTTTTTCTTCCTGAAAATGCGGTAGTGATTCAGATTGTGCCTTGTGGGTTGGAGGTTTTGTCGAGGAGTTACTTCGAGATTCCTTCCAAAGGAATGAAATTGAGGTATTTGGAGTATAGGGTGAGTATGAATGAGAGCTCATTGGCTGAGGAATATGGGATTGGAAATGAGGTGTGTAGAAACCCTAAGAGTTTGCATATTAGAGAATGGCATGAATTTCGATCAGTATATTTGGATAAGCAAGATGTGAATGTGGATTTAGTTAGGTTTAGGAAAGTTCTATTGGAAGCCAAGAAGTCTGTTTGTAGTTAGTTAGAGCTTTATTGTTTCTTTAATACATTTTGATTCAATACTAGGAATGAAAGATAAATCGTAAATGTGATGAGTATTATTAAAATTTTCATTCATTATTATAGTTCAAATAGCTACAGTTCTTATTCATTTTTATTTTTAAAAAAATTGTCGATTCAGGACTTAAAAGATAATTTAATAAATTATCAATCCTAGACCAGAAAGATATATTAGGTACTTCTGGATTGAGAATTGTATGATATTTTGCGTTTTGTTTTGAGAATTTTTGCATTATTTTGGGTCCTGAATTGAAAATTAATCTTACGGATTTTGAATCAATAATTAAACTATCTTTCGGGTCTTGAATTGATATTGATCCTATTCTTTTAATGATGATTGATGAATATATACTTGAGTTTGACTACAATGAATCTTCAAACATACGCAATCATATCAATCTATATAATATATGAAAAGAGAATAGTCAACGTATAACCATTCCCGCCAAAATTTTATTCTATTTTTTATTTTTATTTGATTTTTTATTTATCTAATTATAACATATATATATATATATATATATATATATATATATATAATAAACAATAATAAAAATATAACAAAATTCTATTTGTTTATTTTTTCCTTAAAACATTATATCTTGCTAATTTGTTATACATACTATTTTAAAAATAATATGTATATAATATTTTTTATGAGAGAATATTTAAATTAAATCCAATATATTTTGTGTTTTGCACACTTATTATATTTCATTAAATTTATATATATGATGTGATGTATAATATAGAAATAAATTATACTTTAATATATTAAATGTATGAATAATATTAAATATATTAAGAATCTCTAAAAATAATAAACAACATAACATTGCTAATTGTATTTTATTATCATAAAATAAGGCACCGCTCATAGTGCGGGTTTAAATTTTCACATTACATCAACTTTGTTTTACTTCATATATTTTTATATTACTCCATCCATCTCAATCAATTAGTCACATATTGATCGGACGTGATAATCAATATTTTAAGAATCTCATCGTCCCGAAACACGTGAGGGAGTGCTTTCTTTTCTTGAATCCATTTTTTATGAGAGGTTCATGTCCTTAGCATTAACTTTGTCACAAAATTAGGTGATAATCTCTTTTTACTTGGACATGCTAAGATTATCTTGATGAGCTATGATGTGTTGCTTGAGGTGGATTAATGGCTTTACTTTGTTTTGATTGAGGACAATCAAAGGTTCAAGTTTGGGGGATTATATGATATGTGCGTAAAATGACTTATATTTCGACGTGTGAGTGTGCATGTTTGTGGCCATTTTACTCTCATATCATATGTTTTTGTTGTTCTTTTGTTGTGTTTTCGTTTTTTGTGTTTTGAATGGTGTAGGTTGAGTTTTGAGCATAAAACAAGACTTTTGGTTGAGTTTTGGAGGCAAATCGTCCGAGTTTTGAGTCAAAGGAGGATACGCTCGCCCGAGCGGAGCAGAGAAGGGAGCATTCTGGAGTTCAGAGGCCAGGCTCGGCCGAGCTGAGCCTAGCTCGGTAGAGCCATATGGGATAGAGGGCTCGCTCGGCCGAGCACTGCAGGGTTGGCCGAACCACAGCCTTCAGAGGGCTCGCTCGGCCGAGCCAGATCGCGAATCTTGGCAATTATGACGGTTATCAAGCCATCCCGGGCGAGCTGTCTGTGGCTTGGGCGAGTCGAGGCCCTGTTTAATCGTCTATAAAAGGGGGATTTTCGAGTTTTAAGAGAACTTTTGTCCAAATTTCAAATAAACACTAGAGAAATTCTCTCCCAATCCATCTTCCACTCACTTCCCATCCACATTCAAGGAGATCAAGGACACATTCCTCCACATTTTTTGAAGATCAAGGAAGACCAAGGGGTAGATTGAGGACAAGGAATACAATTGAGGAAGATCTACATTTACCTTTCAATTTGTAATGGATTCTCTTACTCTTTCTATTGTATTGAACGAAATTGAAGGTATGAGGAGCTAAACCTTTTTGTGAGTGTTGTTTGAATGGATGATTTGTGAAATTGAGATTGAATGTTTATTGTTTACTTTCATTTTAGAGCTTGAATTGCACTACATCTTAATCCTTACCACCTAGGTGTAGGTAATAGCCAACCTAGGAGGTATTTGATGTGAACACTGCAGCCAACACACGGGTGGAATCGTCGCGAATAGTGTAGATTCATATGATTCTAGATCCAATCCATGTGCGGAGATAGGTCGTAGGGCAATAATCCACGTTCTAGAAGGAGTGGTCTAGGGTTCGATAACGTGATTGTTTGAGAGTTCTAGTATCATCAACGGTAAGCTCGCCGTGACAAGGGGTTAACTAGTTGAGGGTGGATTGCTCAATCTTCTAGGAATTAAATAGGTTTACAACACGATTTGATCTCAATTGAACACTTTAGACATTCATACAACACTCACACTTGTCTCATTGTTGCACTTGATACTCTATCTATCTAAGTTGAGAGAATTGTTGATTCGATTATTGGATTTACATTTGAACATGATTAGAATTGAGCTTTACTTCATGTATGTTAGTTTTGTTACAATTTTGCCTAGTTAATTGACACACAACGACGAGAGCTTTGCCTAGCTATAAACTTCTAAGCATGTAAACGGTAGTCTATATGGCGAATTAGAAGGACCTTGGATTGAAAATTTAACTTGATTAAGTGTTACTTTTACACCGCATCAAGTTTTTGGCGCCGTTGCCAGTGAATCTTTCTAGTAGGTCTATAGATATTGTTGAAAGTTTGGAGAGTTGTATGCTAGGTGTTTGTAAATATGTTTAGTAGAGAGTTGATTGTTAATTAGAATTTGTGTTTGTTTTTGTTATAGGTAGTGTAAAAATGGTACTTTGAGTTTGTTGGACTTTTGTAGGTGTCAAATGGAAAATCATCGAGGAATTCAGTCGGAAAGACTTAACAATCTCCAAAAGGAATTGGATGAGATGAGAGCAAAGATGATGGAGAGACAAAGACCACGGAGGCCACTCTGGTCGGTATTTGAAGAAATGTCGAATAGTAGCTACCCATGGATGGAAGAGAGGAGACATGACCGCACTGTGAAGTCAAGTTGGGGATATGAAGATGTGGAGCTTAGAGATGAAGGATATGGAGATCAATGGGGGAATTGTGATTTTCAAAACAACATGTACCGTTCCCCATGTTATGGATACTCTACACATAGTTCATACGCAGGCCAAAACCAAACGTGGAGTCCATTCATTACAAGAGTTCACTATGACGAAAGGGGTAGCAGTTTTAAAGAAGAATATAGAGAAGTGAGACCATCTCGGGAAACTTTGGAGAGGAAACTGAATAAGCTCGAGGGAAGCTTGTTGGAATTAAAAATACAATTATCCAAAATCTTGAAAAAGGTGAGTGAGAAGCCTCAAGTGGAAGAATATCCAATTGATATTGAAAAAGGTCTCAAAGGAAATAGTGAGGAGGTTGACGAAAGTGAGGACGATGAATGTGAGGATGCAGTAATGGTGCTTAAGGAAGTAAGATTTCAAGATACGAAAATAGTGGAGGTTCAAGAAAATGAACCAAAGAAGGAAAGAGAAGCCTTACTCCAAGAAGATGAAGAGGATGAAGGCACCAAAGAGGAGTTGCAAGTCATTGAAGATGAGAAGAATGGTGAGATTAAGATACCTTCACATGAGGAAATGCAAAAGGCTCTGGCCTTGGTGCAGCTTTTTGAAGAGGAGTGTGAGGAAGAGCTTGTGGAGCCAATGGAGGTGTGTGTTCTTATCTTTGACATAGATGATAAGCTAGGTGGAGAATGTGTGGTGGATTTTATGATGAAGAGAAGTCTAGATGATGAAGGAATTCGTGAACTGAATCACGAAGTCCGTTTGCCAAGGATCGTTGTTGGGAAATCTGGCTAAGTTTCCTTTCCCTCAGTAGCACTCATAGAAATGATGTGATTTTGTTGTCTAGATCATAGTTTTGGTGCATCAAATCCTAAGTCCAACCAGCGTCAGTTTGTCTCTAGAATAGCTCTAGTCTCAAATGTAAAGTCCTGTTTAGGTCTTTTGAGTTGTAAGTCGTAGCTGATCAAGACTCATGCTGACACTGTTCATCAGCATGAGAATCTCTTACCTGGTGAAGGATTTCACCAGCCGACGACTGACAGACCCATGCTGACACTGTTCATCAACATGGAGTCAAGAGCTAATGACTGGCTACTGTTCACCAGTTGGAAGGATTTCACCAGCAGGAGGCTGACAAATCCTACCAGCAGAATACGTGTTCTGGCTGACACTATTCACCAGCGGTGAAGCCACCAGTCATGGGAGATTCCAAGAGTTAACATCCAGACGAATTGGTAGACTAAGATTGTGCAAGCATAAGTCACCAGCAGAGACTGCCAGCACAAGATCACCAGAATGATCTACCAGTCGGATGTTACCAGCAGAATTCAAGATTCACTCTCCCAGCATCTTAGAGACAAAAAGAAGATTCGTCTGAGGAATATACTGACAAAGTAAGACTTTAAGGAAGGATATCCTTAAAGTCTATCAGTTCAAGACACCAGTTGTGATTCCTCGTACTGACGAATAGAGCCGTTCTGACACAAAGAGGTCTGTGTCAGAAAAAGCGGACACAAGCATGGCGCTTTCCGGAAATTCCTACCTGCCGCCGTCAGAAGGACATGCGCGGTCAGAGACCATTCCGGATGTGTCCAAACGGCTAGAATATTTGAATGGGATCCCTCGGCTATAAATACCTGGGATCCATCAACATTCAATGTTCTTGGCCAACTCTCCACCTACCGAAAGACTGAAATTTATTACGCTCAAGCAAGTAAAAGCTTACAACTTTCGAGGCCTTTCAAAAGGCTATCCGTGTGTTGATTTATTCAAACACGAGACTTCAAGCTTCCAGCTTGTAAGTTACAGACCTCGCTTGGTGTTCTTTCTCTTTCTGAGGAAGAACATAGCAGCTCTAGAGCCAGCCAGCTCTTGAGTTATTACGGGCAGTTTGCCGTAGAGGATTTACGTTCTTGGGAGAACTCAACACCCAACCAGTCAGCTGTGGAGGTTGAAGTGACGTGCTCGCACTCCACCAGCTGAGAGAGTTGAAGAAGGACAAGGACCGGGAGCGGTTGATCCAGTGGACCGGTAGACGGGGCATCTACCAGCTGGAGATAGATCGTAGGACTCTTTGTACCGGATTACTCTTATAGTGAATTTCCAGTGAGTCGACTGGAGAGTGGACGTAGATCAGTTGATCGAACCACTATAAAAATCCTTTGCCTTTATCTGCTTTCAGTATTTAAATTTGTATTTGAAACTCAGCACTCAAGTGCTGGTGTATATCTGAAAACTGATAATTGTGCAAACTAGGCTTAAAATATTCTAAGTGTTGAGCTATCAGCTGACCAGCCAGTCAGCCAGCCAGCTGAGCAACCAGCAGGACAGAGTGCAAGTTAGACTTATAAGTTCAATATTTCCGCTGCGTAACGTTATACACTCTGATAAACCGGGACCAACAAGTGGTATCAGAGCGAGGTTCTTACAGACCGTTCGTTTCTGAATATCAAAAATAAATTGCTATGCCTATGAACAATCCTAGCATGCTCCTATATTATTATGAATAAGAAGGTTATGCGGAATACCTGGATCGACGAACGATGAAGAACGCGTGCGCGGAGATGCCCTTTGATCTTTCCCACGCACCAAGATTTAATTTCCTAACAGATTGAGGAAATTAATCTTAAAGAAAATAATAAATATTTTCGAAAATAAGAGGAGAGAGAAGAAGAAGAATCCTCCTGATCTGATCTTCTGATCTGTATCCCAA
>JAPKLW010000253.1:166038-179012 GCA_026898455.1 Plectranthus barbatus | reverse complement strand
AAAGTGAGCAAATCCACATCAGTAAAATGCACAAAGTGAGTGTTTATGAAAGCCACATATTTAGATTCCAATCATTCATTAATTAATTTAGCATATGACAACAACTACAATTAATTAATCGTATTTTTCCTGAGTAATATCACTCAACCATTTTCACTTATGATTGAATTCGAAATTCAACTTGCAGAACTTAGCATAACGAACCTTGTGAGTTCCTTAGAAAATGTAACCATTCTAAAACGATATGGTGTCGCACCCCCAGCCGGGCTTATGCGATAGTCCCATGTGTGAAATATACACACTAAGGGATTTAGTGATTTTTGAAATACGTTTACATAGCGTATGCAAATTTGTTTTACATGTAGAATGATAATTTGAAATGAGACATGATACAATTAATATATTGTGTAGCGGAAGTAATTATGAATTGATCAATCAACAAACATACGTGGAAGAGAAAGAATCAACTAAGCATGCTTAGTACGAATAACATTACATGAGTTCAATTAATGACCTCCACGCAGGTCTTACGCCAAGTACAACTTGGAAGAACAAACTTAACAACATCAGAGAATAAGAATGGAATCTATGTATGAAGACATAGGTCCTCTCTCTAATACTGGATAATGAACCAAAAGAAATTCAAATAACAGCATGCCTTTGTTCAGGATTCAATACATGGAAAACATGAAGTAGAATAATTAAAGGTTCTCAACTCGAATAACATACAAAATGTTTAAGAGATAGCATGCCATAGATAAAGCTTCATACAAAAGAATGGGGTATGAATAGTACATGCCAAATATTACATGATTAACAACAAGGTTCACAAACCAAACCCTCTCTATCCCCTTTATTCCACAATGCCGCCTCCACCTCCACTTCCATCACCTCATACTTGTACGTAGGGAAAACACGTACAGGGGCTAAGAACATAAATTTACCCAGTAGTCACATTGCCCTAAAATTAATACATCAATAGTAGCATGGTAACACCATATTCACACAAGAATCATACAAGGGTTTTATTGAAAGCAACTTGTGCATGCCAAAATAATTTTCCTCACATGGATGCATCCATATCATTTTATGGCATCAATCACAATCATCATCATCATCAATCATATCATTCACTATGGGGAAAGACGGGAGTGACCACTCGCCATCCACCCAGTAAGGGGATTCGTGTTCTTATACAAAATTGGTAGGGATCCGTGTCCTACGGTGCTAATGCATTATTCTTATTAATAATCAAGGGGAGAAACTGGTCCCTGAATTATTCATATATGCACCACATGAATAACAATTATTCCGATGCCAAAAGCCTTTTAGAGTGTACCATAATTCAAAACAAAACACTTTACACTTTTTTAAACATTTGATAAAGTCACAAGTTTATACATAAAGTAGTGCCTATCTAAGATTAGTGTATGTGAATGACTACTTGGTTCCAATAGCTGATGATTCCTTGTTGGACTCACTGGCACCTATTTAAATACGTTTAGTTACTACCATGTTTTTTCTTACTTATAATACTTATCATGGTTAAGATGTAGACACATCGATCACTTACCGTAATTCATGCATTTGATCATAATTTTTGCTTCACTTTTTAACATATATCTTTCAAGATTCCTTACAACTTATCTCATACTTGACGACTTATCATGTTTGTATGTTTCCATGATGCTTACACATATATCACCCACAAGATTATGATTCTTATCCAATTCATCATGCTTGTACAACCGTGTATTAAATCATGGAACTCAAATACCCTTTCTCATTAGTTATATCATGCTTGCATAACCATATATATTAATCATAGAGTTCATGAAACTAAGAAGTTCTAACATTTGACATATATTTAGAAAAGAAATTTTAAAATATTTTCTAAAGTTCAAACATGCTAAATACATCTAAAAATAGAGAACACAAAAGCTAGAATAGAATTTCAATTTCTAACTTACAAAAATTTAGACATGCTTTGTAAAAGAATATTATATTTTAAAGATGTCAAATTTAAAGTTAGGCAAAACATTTGACCATGAACTCTTACATGCATAAACTTGTTTTATGATAAAAATCCTCAAATTGGTGGCTTGTTAAAACATTTTTTCGTTTGAAAATGGCATTCATTAACTTTTAACAAAAACTATTTTGACTGAAAATTAAGGATGCACTTTAAATAATTTTCGTGGCTAATTCAAAGAAGATATGTGTTTGTAAAAATATATGAACGTGCCCTAGGGTGTCTATAGCATGCTGGAAGTTTTGAGAAATTTTAAAACTAGTAAAAAATAATTTTACCAAAATTGTATTTGACACTCGCCACAGAAATGATGCATCAACTTGGAAAATTCATATTCCATTAATCACGTAATATTTTAAGGTGAAACCAAATCTGAAATCTTCCTAACACATCTCAGTTTCACAAATTTAAATTTAATTACAATCGAATAATTTTAGATATGTCGGCCATATCAAAGCAGGCGGGTACTGAGAGCAAGGATTCCATCAATTATGCATAATAATTCATTACTTCACAAAAATGGGTTCTAGCATTCTTAATCATGTTTGATCATAAACTCCAAACCCCAGTATGCTCTCATTTCATCACAACAACATAGATCTCAACTTAGATTATCCATGGAAGAGTTCTTTCATCATCTATCAGCACCAAGTTCACAATTTGCCAACATACAATTATATCTCAACCATACATCAACCAAATACAACAAAAATTGAAACATTACATCTTGATCCTCCTACATGTGATTCATTATTCATGTCAAGATCACTAGAAGGGTTAATTTTTTGATTCGGCACTCAAGAAGAAAATACAAAATGTGGGCTCCTCTTGTTGCGTAGGCTTTAGATCTCCATGAGCCAATCTTGTTTACTAATTTGGTCGAGACAAGTCTGTCTCAGTTCATTATCCTTCCTTCATGTTCTATTCCTAGGGATCTTTAAGTCACTAACAAGCCAATCTATTTGGGCTATCCGAGATGGCTACTTGAGTGGATATGGGAGAATTTGGCAACCAAAGTAGGATAGCTTTAGCTAAGTCAACTCACAAGTTGAAAAACCAATATGTTAAGGTGTTGGAAAGGGTAATGTTAGGCTGGAAACTAATGTTGTTAGCCTAGTATTAAAATGGGTTCCCAGATCATAATGCAACTATGAAAGAACTAGGGTTGGGATTGCCAGCTACAATAAAAGGGGAATTCAGGTGAACAATCCAAGTCATCAGTAGTTGGGCAATTGTAGGATCTCTAGGTAGAAGCTTGTTTTTTACTAAGGGGGAGTGCTCTAGTGGAAGCCTAGTGACAGTAGGTATTCCATGTTGTTCATTTTGTCTTAGGAACGCTCCCTATAATGATAGTGTCTGGAGTTGAGACGAGTTCAAGATCTTAAAATATAACCTAGGATATATATACCTACCAATTGATCGATTGCAGGAGATCAATGAACACTATTCTCAGTAACTCGGTATTGATATTCAGTCACTCTGAACACTTTATAATAATTGATATCTTCTTCTAAGTATTTTCACGTTAATTAGAAAATATAATTTTCTTTTGTTTCTCATGACACTGAAGGTTAAATAGCTCGACTCCACTTTCCAAGGGATCGACCCTGATTCAAATTAACTATCTACATAACATTTGGGCTAGGATAAATCTAGTGGACGAATTTAGATACTTGGTATTGTTGACGAGAAACGACGCCGTGTCAGAATTGGCTCCATTGCGGGGAGTGGCAACAAAGTTACCCATCTATTAGCTTTGTTGTTTGTTGCATGTTTGGTGTATGTCCAGGTACTGTGTAGCAGATATAGTCTACGGTCCATAAATCAAGAGGACTGTTATGCGGAATATGGCAAAAGTCATATGGCAAAAAACAAGAGAGGGAGAAATGTGCTGAAGAATTTTTAGAATAAAGTTCGGGAGAAAATCTTGAAAATTTTCAACAACCTCTAGAGATTGAAAATATTGTTGGGTACGGAAAAAATGGAGATGGACATACAACCGCGAGAACTCTAAGAAATTAGTTTTTCCAGTCAACCTCAACATGCAACCAGTGGCCATAACGCAGCTAGTGCAAGAAAGAACATGGGAGCTCAAAACCTCCTCCATAGGGGTTTTGCCCAAGTTCCACGATCAATCTGGAGAAGACCCGCACAAACATCTCCAAGAATTTGTGATGATTTTTACAACTCAGCGCAACGATAGAAATATGGGTAACTACATCATGATGTTCGCCTTTTCATTTACTCTCCAAGATAGAGCAAGAGAGTGGTTAAACTCCTTACCAGCGGGAAGTGCAACCACTTGGCAAGAATTACAACAAAAATTCCTGCATAAGTACTATCCTTTTGTGCGGGTCCAGACGGAAAAACATGAAATTGGGCGCATAAGGTTGGCAGAAAATGAAAGCTTCTATTATATTATTGGGACCAATTCAAACAATTGTTGGCGAGATGCCCACAACATTGAATTGTCGATAATGACTTGGTCCAATACTTCATAGCCGGTTTGCGTGAAGCTGGAAAGAAATTTTTAAATGCAGCATGTGGAGCTACAACAATGAACAAATCCGTTGATGAAGTGCTAAAATTTATGGCAGATATGGCCGAAGAAAGCGCAATGTAGGGAGAGGAGTTTAGAGTTGAATAAAAGAATCAAAATAGCCTGAGAAGGAGGTCAAGCAACTGCGTGAAACGATTGAGAAAATGGCCAATAATCCAGCTCCTCAACCCAAAAGGATCATTAGGGCATGTGGATTCTGCAGTGATGATACACACGCGACAGACAAATGTCCAACTGTGGTCATGAATAATGAAGTCCAAAAATGAGATGACCACTAGAAAAAAAAAACATCCAAGACAATTTAAATCCATCCACAATAAATAAAAGAGACACATATTTATTCAATCTTAATTTATTTAAAACATAACCTAAAAATTCAAACCTGGCTCTAATACCAATTGTAGGATCTGAGTGTACAACAGACAATGTGAATTGTCTTTAATTATTTTAGCCCTTCGGATTGTTCTCAGGATATCAAAAATAAATATAGATTGAATAAACCAGGCGAACCCTATGCGTGCTCCTAATATTTAATTGTATAAGATGGATTATCAGAATACATGAACTCCAACTTCTGATTTCTTGAATCTGAATAATGGTGGCAATGGATTCAAAATATCGGGATCCAATTAATGTTGTTTATTCCAATAGATCTTATTTTTTGATCTGTATCCCTTGCTCCTCGGAGATCTGGTGAGAATATGCTACCGAGTTCCACCAAAGTCTCAAGACAATTGATTAGTTTTCTAGATTAGTGCAGTCGCCGTCATTTCTCTCTCTAATTCAATACAACGTATTGAATAATGTGTTGTGTGTTAATAATATTGTATATTATATTATTATGTTTGATTTGTAGAGAGGACTTTATATAGTGTTAGGGTTTGCATACCCTAGCAGTAATGGGCTCAAGTATTTTGTGGGCTTGACCAGGGACCAAATGCAAATAATAAAGTGGGTCATCCTTATTAAATTAATTCTTGGTTGTCCAACCTAGAACATAATTAAGTAATAAAATATTAATTTGTTTTCATTAAGGAAGTCAATGTTGTCTCACCCCTTTATAACGACGTTATATGGAAATGGTTGCATTAAACTTAAATGATCTTTATATTTAAGGTTCCAGATATTAAATAATTAATTTAGTTTATGACAATTAACCATAATTAATTAATCTTTTATTTCCTGAGTAGTACCAGTCACTCTTTTTTAACTTATGTCTGGGCTTAGCATAATGAACCTTGTGAGCTCGTCAGGAAATGTCCCCATCCTAAAAATGATATGATTACCTACATGTCCAGCCTAAGCAGGCCACACACAAACCGCCACACCCAAGATGCAGATATTATAGTACATATAAGAGTCACCACCCTAGCGAGTCAAAGTGTGGTCAACTTGTGTATGCCCCTTAGCCTTTGATTAGGTCTCAGATTATAACAAGTATGTTGAAATCTGGCTCATTCATATGCCAATGAGAATGGTGCATCTCACTGTTGATCTCATCAATACATAAATATGTACTGACACATCAAATATCTAGGATAAACTCACTTATATACTGATGTGTTGCAACCTAAACCGACAACCTATCCAGGAATTGTCTCAGTTGTTATATTTGTTTATATCTCGCTAGGTCAAACGATTCATTTGATCCTCACTGATCTCCTAAAAACCATATGATCATCCCTATAGGTGAGATAATAGTATATTATTGGTCATATCATATGTCTATTATATCAGATAGCGACAATGTTGATGTAACACACTTATAAAAACCAGTGTATCAAACGTTTTATTGTTATAAATACATCTAATCGTAAGTGCTTTGAGTATACAATCCAAACAACTTATCTCGTGGCATGAATCAATATTAAATAATTAATTATATTCTGGGTTGAAAATGATAATTAATTAATTTATAAGCCTTCTTTGTTATTTCCATACTGGTCCCTGGTCTGGCTCTTGAAAAGCTCATGTCCATTAGGGATCAGAATTCTCCTATAAATACCCGTCAGATACTCAGATCACAACACACCACAAGATCATAAGTTCCTAAATAGCAAACCAGATAATTGGAAGCTACATTAGGTGATGGGATCCGAGCTAGGGGAAGAAAATCCTGCTACTCAGTTGGCACGACATTTGAAAGGAATCTTGAACCACTTAAACCGTTTGACACCGAAATCGAATATGTCTGCAGAAGAAATGGAAGAAGAAAAGCAAAAGAGAGCGTTCAAGAAATTGAGATGGAGCAACCAAACGAAAAACTCCCAAATCTAACACCGGAAGAAGCACCAATACTCACACAAGAAGTGCAAGGGCTGCGAGACAGAGTGAGAGAGATGGAGGCTCAGTATCCAGAGGGAAACGCCCAGTTATTGCTATTGCAAAATCAAGGAGGGAAAGGTAGAAGAGCACAATCACGAAGAACAATTCAGCAGAGGTTCCAACTACAGCACGAGGAAGGCAGTTTCAGAATTGGCATTAATACCAACAACTTTGAATTGAATACTGGCCTAATCCAAATGGTTCAGCAGAACCAGTTTAGGGGAAGAGCCACAGAGGATCCATATGTGCACCTGACTCAGTTCGTAGATCTTTGTGACACAATCAAGATCGAAGGAGTGAGCTGGGATGCAATCAGATTAAGGCTCTTCTCATTCCCTCCGAGACAAGGCAAGAGAATGGTTCACTGGATTAGATCGGACCCGGATTGGCACATCGGAGGAATTGAGGTCTCAATTCCTTTTAAATTTCTTTCCTCCTAGTGTAACTATAAAGAGGAAGGCACAAATCACTCACTTCACCAAGCAAGCGGATGAGATAATGTACGAGGCTTGGGAGAGATTTAAATAGCTGCTCAAAGCCTGTCCTAGACATGGAATTGACTTGGAAGAAAAAGCCCGCCACTTCTACGAAGGGTTAACACCGCGAACGAAGGAAAACGTAGATTCTTCAGTCGGAGGATCCATCACCTTGAAGACCGCAAAGGAAGTCGTGGAACTCTTCGCTAGGATGGCCATGAATAGCTACCAGTGGCCTACACAAAGACAGCTACCAGTCAAATCCGTAGAAGTGAGTGGGGGATTGGATTTGCTACGAGAAGTAAAGAAGCTTCGGGAAGACTTCGTGCGATTGGAGGCATTGAGCATGTGGAAACGGATTATGTGAACCAAGCGAGCTTCTCAAATCCAGAGATTGTACTAGTTCCCGCCGATGTGAATTATGCCGGTAATTACCAATATAATACCGCCAAGGAAATCAAGGGAATCAGTACTTCAGCTCCAATGCTTTGCGCAACCACCCTAGATTCTCCTATGCCAATTCAAGTCGTGTCGAAATGCCTCTGCCATTTTTTGCAGCTCAAAATAGAGCAATTGTGAGCAAAAGAAGCCAAACATCGAAGAGATTCTTGCAACATTCATTCAAGGTTCGGATGCAAGATTTGGAAAAGTTGAGCAGGAGGTGAAGAACATCGGGAACCAAGTTAACAACATCTCAAAGCATATGTAGATGTTCGACACCCAATTGAGCCAGATTGCGACTGTAATGGGTAGCCAGCACAAGCCCGATCAGCTGCCAAATAACACCTAGGTCAATCCAAATAATAAGCATGTAAATGCCATCAAATTGAGGTTTGGGGCGAGCTACGAGGGTCTGGAGAGGCAAAGATATTAAAGAATCAAAGACAAGGGCGAGAATCCCGAGGTTAGAGTCTTTGTGTCGACCGAAGCAGAACTTGCATCGATCAACGCGTACAATATCAATGAGAACGTGCGAGAAATGAGCAACGTGTCAGTAGAGATTTCCTAAGGTGGTTTCTATATATTCTTGACACGTCAAACATAAAAGGTTAGAGAATTTCTATCCTAAATTCCCAACACGGTACAATAAGGCCGATTCCATTAGAAATTATATCACAATACAATTCAATCAAATGTACAATTCAAGAATTAAATTTCCTCCAAATAAAATAAAATAAAGATAAGTGATAATTTATTCTCAACTAATAAATCACAAAATAGTTCAAACACATAAATCTTCGAATTAAAATTTTACAATAATAATATTATTTTCATAAATTCGATAATTACATTAAAATCTTCGAATACCTTACATAATATAAAAGTAAGCATGATGAAAAGTAACTCTTTTAATTTATTAGTCACTCATTACCTAACGATAAGGGTTAAATTAGACCATGAAGTAGTTTTATAAAACTGAACATTTCAGTTTTTTACATGCAAATTTTGACTATTACCGATATTCCACTATAATGCTATGCACTGAAATATAAGTACCATTTTAAGATTATAAAATTTAATCTAACCAGCACTTCCATCGAATTTGTTCGGTCACAAAAAGTGAGTAAATCGAGAAAATTATTTGAAATTTCCAATTTTTGAGTCTCATATTTATCAAATAAAACCTATCGAATTTGTTTGAGAAATTAAAGGTTAAAATGAATTTTTAGTTCGTAAGTCGCAACAAAATTTTCTAAACGATAGATTTTCATCAACCCCCAAAATCTACCGTGAAGATCATAAGATATATTTATAAAATTTATAGATAATTAAATACGCAATCGAACCGAGTCGAGACGAGTAGTATCTTATTCAAATTTAATTCATTTATTTTTTAATCAAACTTCGAACTTTTTTATCTAATAGTTTGTAGTTCACGAACTTAATCGAGTCACAAACTTCTAAATTTTGACTATATTTAAAATATTCAATTTCTTTTTCAAAAATAATGTTATATCCGTACTCTAATTCAATTTTTCAGTTTAACTAATAAGATTTATCATATTTGTTACTATTAAAATAATAAAAATATTAATTTTATAAAGTTAATAATTATATATTTCATATTAAATTTTAGCTAACGAGTTTGCTCATGAGTAACACTACAAAGCTCAAGTTTATTTCGTGTTTAATAAACGAATTTTACTAAACGAACTTGAATGAACATTTATCAAATTAAAAACCTTGTAGTTTACGAACCGTTTAATTTAATTATAACCTACTTATAATACCAAGAGAAAAAAGTATATAGAAGCGGTAAAAATTATTTTCAGCAATCTCATCTAATACGTATGTTTATGATTTTTGAAAATGACATTATTAAAAAAAAATTACATTATTTTGTTACCAACTTGCATCCCTAGAAAATAGCGATTATTTAGAGCATCTCTTCAATTCCAATGATATTAACTGCATTCAAAATTTTGGATATATTTATAAGGGTATTGCTAAATAGCCATAATTTAGTAGCTATAATTTGGTCATAATGCATTAATTACTATAACTAATTAATAATAATATGAATGTACAATATTACCCTCAATATAATTTAATAAAATTATATTATAATACATATCTTCATCTTTAATGGATGCTAATATCTTATTTATTTTGAATAAAATAATGCATATCCTCATCTTTTACTTTGTTCTTCTCATTATAATACTAATATCCTCACTGCCAGTTTAATAAGAAAAAATCAAAAAAATATTTGCTAAAATAATAAATTAAGAGTTTATTTAGAATTTAATAAACAAATTGAGAGTTCACTAAATTTAAAAAAATTTAAATTATCTATAGTATATATCATATCAAATTCATAAATTATTCATTAATATATATATATATATTTTCATAACAAAAAATAACAATAATTTATTAAATCCTATAATATAGGGTCTTAATTTAATCTTTTATAAGACATATTATTTTAATTAATAATTAAATAATACTACCTCCGTCCCGCTTAAATAGGCCCTTTTCATTTTGATACATTAATTTCGGAGCTAGTATTTAGTAGCTAATTGTGATTAATAATAAAATTGACAATCGTAATTAACTTGTTTAAGTCTTAAATAAGGTAATTACAATTGCCAATTTTATTATTAACCACAATTAGCTACTAAATATTAGCTCCGAAATTAATGTATCAAAATAAAAAGGGCCTATTTAAATGGGACGGAGGGAGTAATATATTGGATATAATTAAAAAATGGGACACTAATACATACAATTTTAGATAGATCATATGTATTTTTTCAAAATCTTAATAAGCTAGTAATGTTTGAAAAAAGATCTAAATAACTTCAATTTCTTATTCATTTTCAATATATAATTAAAGATTAATGATACATTACATCAGCCTCGTTCTGTAATTAGCTATTACACCGATTTCTTTTGAATTGTGCATCTTCAATCACAAGTACTTATACTAAAGTAAAAAAAAATGGAATATGATAGGCGTGATATGATGATTGAATTATTTGGGTATACATCTGATTACGAGATATTCATGGTGAATGAAGGTGAACATGAAGTTGAAGAAGAAACATGTGAGGAAGAATCATGTGAAAAGATACTCGAAGAAGAAAAAGAATATAAGATACAGAATGAAGAACCATGCGATGAAGAGATGCTTGAACATGGTCCACGAAAGAATATGGTATTTGAAACTAAAGAAGCTCTATTAGTATCATATCAAACTCATGCCAAGGAAAAAAGTTTTGGAGTTATCATTAGAAATCTTCGGGGAAAATAAGTATCTACAAAGAGGAATGAGTCGATGCATGTTTTTTTATGGTTATATTACTTCAAGGAGTATGTATGCGTGCCCTAGAATGGAGTGTCCCTCCATCTCCAAAAAGTCTAGAGCTCTTGTATCAAATCTTCAAGAATAAACCAAAAAGATTAAATTGGAGATTAATGAACTCTTCACTCGATTATCATTGTTATGGGACGATCAGTTGATAACACATCTTTTCTTGGAGAAATATCCTCTCACGAAGTTGTATGACTATTATCTACAAATGAAGGAATCCACTGCTGGCAACAATAAAGGGGTCATCCACCTCTCCTCCAACTCTAGCTCAAGAAATGTTTAACTTTTAGTTATTTAATTGTGTTTCGTTCTAAGATTTCTCGTATTATAATATATTTCAATTTCTGTTATGGATGTACTTCCCTTATTAATGTTATTGTTGTGTTGGTCCTTTCTTTTAATGCAATGCAATTTTATTTTATAAAATATTATTTTTTATTTTTCTTCGTCTATGGCTATATATTTGAGTATTTTAAAATTTTCTATCATCGTGTTTTTTCTTTTGAAGAAGCACTAAGTCATTGAAAAATATTAATTTAATGGCATATATATATATATATATATATATATATATATATATATATATATCCTTTTTTAAGAAGATAAATATGTAAATAAAAAATAATGAGAACTTTTAATTTTATAATTATCATTAATTTTATTTTAGTCTTAAATACTATATGATTAAATTTAAATTTGTATGTAAAAAGATTATTTAAGAAAATAATATAAATAAATTTTTAACCTTACTTTAAGTTTTTAATTTATTAAAAAAAAACTGAGAAATAATTAATCTTTCATTATAACAATTTTCTATAAAAAAAAAAAGTTTGTTCAATTAGTTTTCAAATTATAAATACCAAAAACAACTTGAAATAATATATTATAATATGCACAATATAATTAAAAAAAGGTAAGTGTTTCTTTATAAGGTGCTTGTACTTAATTTCACCAAAGAAAGTCTAAACAATCAAAATTGGAAGTATTATTAATTTAATATTAAGATTTTGATTTATTGAATTTTTTATGTTGAAAGAGAAAGGATATTTTTGTAAACTAATGAAATTATACAGCATTAAATGAACTAATAATGTAGGGGTGGCAATTTTTAATCCGATCCGATAATCCAACACGAATCCGCACGATAATAATGGATACGGATTGAGGCTTATCGGATATAAATTTTTATTGGATCGACACGATTAGAATACGAAAATTTTAGATCGGACTCGGATTGGATTGGATAATCTAATAAATGGATCGGATTCGGATAGGATACGGATATCCGTTAATAAATTAGTAAAAATTTATTTATTTTTTAAATATAATAATTAATTAATTGGTTTTGATATATTATTTTAGATTTAGAGTTGTTTCAAAAATTCAAATCTCTTAATTCTTCATTGTCCGTGATCCATTTTTTTAATTCACCACCAAAAAATATATTTATTTATCTGTTCATTATATTTTGTAATATTTATTTTCTTCAACTATCAAAATTTAATAACTTCATTTTCTTCTTTTTTTTCTCAACTTCAAGTTTTCAATTAAGTTGTATCAACCGATTAACTAGATGGTGAGATCTTAAATTTAAATGTTGATGAAAGTATTGTAGATTCGTCTGAATACTCATTCATTGTTTCAACTCTTGCAATTTCATCATGATAGATGAAAGGTATTTATTATAATATATTTTATTTGTTGAAAGAGAAAGAGAAAGAGTTGAAACAATGAATGAGTATTCAGACGAATCTACAATACTTT
>JAPKLW010000253.1:145732-165638 GCA_026898455.1 Plectranthus barbatus | reverse complement strand
AAAGTATTGTAGATTCGTCTGAATACTCATTCATTGTTTCAACTCTTGCAATTTCATCATGATAGATGAAAGGTATTTATTATAATATATTTTATTTGTTGAAAGAGAAAGAGAAAGAGTTGAAACAATGAATGAGTATTCAGACGAATCTACAATACTTTCATCAACATTTAAATTTAAGATCTCACCAACTAGTTAATCGGTTGATACAACTTAATTGAAAACTTGAAGTTGAGAAAAAAAAGAAGAAAATGAAGTTATTAAATTTTGATAGTTGAAGAAAATAAATATTACAAAATATAATGAACAGATAAATAAATATATTTTTTGGTGGTGAATTAAAAAAATGGATCACGGACAATGAAGAATTAAGAGATTTGAATTTTTGAAACAACTCTAAATCTAAAATAATATATCAAAACCAATTAATTAATTATTATATTTAAAAATAAATAAATTTTTACTAATTTATTAACGGATATCCGTATCCTATCCGAATCCGATCCATTTATTAAATTATCCAATCCAATCCGAGTCCGATCTAAAATTTTCGTGTTCTTATCGTGTCGATCCAATAAGGATTTATATTCGATAAGCCTCAATCCGTATCCATTATTATCGTGCGGATTCGTGTCGGATTATCGGATCGGATTAAAAATTGCCACCCCTACATTATTAGTTCATTTAATGCTGTATAATTTCATTAGTTTACAAAAATATCCTTTCTCTTTCAACATAAAAAATTATTATAATATATTTATTATAATATATTTTATTATAATATATTTTATTTGTTATAAATTGTAAGGTTTTAATTAATATTTCTCTCCGTCAAAATTGTAAGTGGAGTATTGACGACTAAGGTGAATGATTGATCAATATTTAGAAATGAGCAAGTTTGACCATTAGTATTTGAATTTAAGATTTATCTATGTATCTTGGGATATTTGATTGATGATTTTAGTTCTAAATGAAGTTGCAGTTTTATTTATTTATCCAACACAAGATTTGAACAATCAAATATAAATGTTTTGTATTATCTTATCAAATCTTTATTTGATTATAATTGTGTTTATTAAAATAAATTCTTATTGAATTAATTCGATTCTGATTATTATCGGATTAGAGCCATAATGAAACATTCGGACTGAATACTTATCGGATCCTTAAGGGATATGGATCAGATTCATGCGGATATGGATTTTAGCATAACGGATCAGATACGAACTTTAATTTTTTTTAACGGATCGGATACAGATTTGGCCTTAACGGATTGGATTAATAACGGGTTGACACAATAAGGATCTAATCCGCACGAATTGCCACCCCTAAAATAATGATTATTTGCTTGTAGCTTTATCCTATTTATAAAGAACTTCATTAAAAATTAAGTAAAAATAATTCAAGAAATTAAAATAAATGAAGTTAAATTAAAACTTCTGCACACAGGTAAAATGATAGTTCATGGATAAATAAATGCAGTCATCAAGGTCTGATATCAGAGTCCAAATGCCCCCATCACCTCACTACCTACAATGACCACAAATTAATTCAAGAAAATATACAGCAGCATCTAATTCTAGGAAGCCATCGGAAACTTCTCATTAACACCGACGAATAACCATCATATATGACGATGAACTTAGAGAATGTGGTCGAGAAAACCAGACATGTCCACCAGTGTTCAAAACACAAATCTATAAAAAGCGAATGTCAAGTCTGGTTCCAAGAAGGCACGAGGTAATGAATCAACTAATGTTGATAAATATATATATATATGTATCGTTCACCTTTTACTCTCTTCTTACAATGAAAATCCTCCATGCACTAATCTAAGTAGTGTATAGGCTGCATGGAAGCTGCCAGTCATGGCCAGATGCCACAGATAAGATTCTTGAAATTTACTCTGACCTCATAATCATTGAGCAGGCTGCGGGAATCGAAGGATCAGCTTATCTATTCCTCCTGATAAGAAAATAGTATATACTGGCAATGCTGGCAGACTGCTGAATCAAGAAGTTGGAGCAATGAGCTGTAAGAGTAGTCACCAAACAAATACAAAGCTTCCGTACCAGCAAAATGTCAACATCATCTGCAATTGTATGATATTCCAGGTACACTCCAGCATTGAACCAAGTTATCTCTAAGTCACCGGTGAACCAATATAGTCGAGGAGACCAGATGTTTCTCGGTGGGTTCACCAATCCAATCCTCTCAAAATATACTTCTTATAAACAATTACCTCCATCTTGCATCCGAATTTTGTTGTTTTTTCTTGCTTTTCTTCAAAATGGCAGACATGTACTCAACAGTTTGCTCAGATGATTGGCTTTCGCCAGTCAACCAACTCAAAGCCTCTGCTGCTGCATCTTTTTCTGCTTCTTTCTTACTACCAGAAGGCTGGCCAGTAAAATCTAGACCATTGAACATAACAGTAGATCTGAACTTATTGTTTTTTAATTGTTTTGTCTTATAGGATGGCGCCTGATGTCCTGCCCTAGCAAGCAAGGTTTGGAGCTGAGACTTTGCATTACTGTTTGCCGAACCTAATTGAATTTCCTTTTCATATTTTTTCGAGGATGTTGGAATATGACGACCATAAACAAATCTGCCTTCGCATCGGTCTTCTGACACCAACAATCTCACTGCTGTTAGAAGATCGTTGTGACTTTGTACGTCCAACAATGGATTTAAAAGCTGCAGTCATGGAAGCTGAAATTAGGTGAAGAAAGAAAGCAACACAGCATAGATAATTAGGCCAGCCAATCGTAGACAAGATGCAAGGCAGAACAAAGGTTGAAGCACTAAATTATATTGAACATAGGATTCAATTAGCATTAAGACTTGAATGACAGTAAGCACTTGAGAGTTAGATAAAATTAGGATAGAATAAGCGAAGACCAAACAAATACCTTCTTCTGAACTAGTTCATCAAGCTCTCTCTTTATACTAAGATACATGGCAGCCAAATCGGGCTTCATGAACAACTCCATGTATCCACCCAGCATTTTCACATGGCCATCCTATAAGATAATGAAAATAGCATGAGAAAGAAGGCAACTTTGGACACAACAGGATAATGCTTGGTGCAAAGGGAAAGAATAGAGTTACTAGTCCGCCGCTAGAAACTTCTCCTCCAAATAAGAGAGCCACAGAGTCAGAAACACCAGTTGAATCTCGAAGGAATACTGCATTGACTTTAATTTTCTCATTAAACACAAGCCATGGGTATGGAATTTTAGCTTCCTGGGCATTCACAGAATTCTGAAGAGAAGAGTCATTAATCATTGCAAATCATATAAATAAAAAAATCAAAACCATATAGCAATCCACAAAAGAATTCAGAGATATGTGCTGAAGTATCTCACCGAATGCAAAAGCACTGCACCATCCTCCATTGTTTTCAACGATATTGACTTCTCTTTGTTCTAAATCAACAAGTTTCTATAAGTTAAAGCATCCCGTAAAAGCAACAGAACAAAACAAAACCGACCAAAAAATTATAAATAAATAAATATATATATATATATATATATATATATATAGAGAGAGAGAGAGAGAGTGGTTCTGGTTAGAAAAAGTCCCCCATGAGAAATGAAAAAACTGCTTGATTATGTTTACCACATTGCTTGATTATGTTATATATATATATATATATATATTAGTAGACGTATATGATCATAATTTTTAATTTTGTAATATTGAATAGTTTATTAATAATATTATTTTGGAGTTTTATCGATCTAGGACCCGAAAGATAGTTTAATTATCGATTCAGGACCTGAAAGATTAATTCTCAATTAAGGACCTAAAATATCACAAAAATTCTCAATCCATGACCCGAAAGATCATTCAATTCTCAATCTAGGACCTCAATATCAGGTCTTGGATGGAAAATTGTTTGATCTTTCGGGTGCTGAATTGACAAATCATCTTTCAGGTCCTGAATCAATAATTGAACTATCTTTTGGGTCCTGAATCGACAATTATCTTATTATTTTTTATTGTGGTACTTAGATTTTATTTAGTTATACAATGAGGCAGGTTCAGATTTCAATCCATCAGAATTCCATTTCCTTCTATTTTATTTCAAATTGAGATTTTTCAAGAAATAAAATAAAAGAACAGACATACTGACCAATAATTTTTTGGTCGGTTCTCGATTCTGCTTTTAACTCAACAATTCAGTTAGAATCAGCCAGTTTCGGAATCAATTTTGATTCTTTTGATTTTTTATTATTGGTTCAATTTTTCAATCGACCAACCAATTGGATAAAGGGAATGGGACTACAATATAATGATTTACTCACCACAACAGAGCATATTCCAGGAAACAGGCCCGCACATACAACTGCACGCACGAGATGTTCATCATTACTGCATATGTTGCAACTCTCAGGATTTTCAACTAAACCAACGTCTTTGAGCAAATACAGGAACTGCTTCCTTAGTGAATCAATGGCTCTCAGAGTTTGTGTAGAAAGAAAATTTCTCCAACAATATTCATAGGCAAACTGCCCTCTCTCGGCATCTTTCCAGCCATCAAAAGCCCGGACCAAAGCAAGATGGTCACTAAAGCCACGAGCAGAAAACTGGGACTTAGCAGATTCAGCAAGCTGTGAGAAGTTCAAGAGAGTACCACGACATCCATTTAGCTAGCAACTAAGATTAACTGAATGCATCATGAACAGAGAGTACAAACCGACAGAATCTAAGGACATCATCATCAAAAAAGCCTAATGAAACAGAAACTATGAAAGGATATAAGAATACCATAGAAAAAGTTTGTAAGGCATCAATCCAAGCAAGGATCTAGATGTCTTCAATATTAAGTTAGAGCGGAAGACTCCAAACAATCAAAAGAACTACTTGAAAAAAACTTACTCCATAGAGAAACCAGGCTCAATCTTGCTTGTCAAACCTACATAAGTTCACAAGGCATGAACCTAGAATAACTTCCTTACATACTCCCAGAAACGGCTCATGCACAATACAAACTAATTAAACACAAAAAAAGATAATAACCAATCTTGTGCGCAGCTGTCCCTTGATACACATGATTCATGAACGAGGATACATATTACTGGTTGTGTTATAAACTCATAGTTCTTTTTCTCTCTACTGTTGGGGGCCTTCCGATCTATCCAACGGTAACAAATTGAATCACTGCCAAAAATATGCTCAGATACCAACCCCTCAAATCCCCAACCCTACCCCGGTAATAAATATTTAGGTGGACACAGCATTTTATAATAGCACAACACTTTGACAGGGACCCCGCCCAGAGAACTAATATTCCTCAACAGCTGAAAAATCAACAATAACTCTTGTTTTCTAAAAATTAAAGCTTAAGACCTAAATCTTTAATAGAGAGGCAATACATAACAAAGGCCAGCAGAAAGGATCGAGCCATCCATGGAATTAGCCTATTCACAGAAATTCAAATTAAGAGACATTTTTCCAGGATAATTCAGAAATTAAAAATCTTATGTGAACAACAGCTAAGTAGCAGCAGTAAAATTAAACAACAATCAAGAAACCACATTAATTAATAACAACTCAACACTAGGATAGCCATATTCATTATTCATAAGAAATAAGAAATATGACTGGAACTGATTCCTAAACTGAAAAAGATAGTAATGAATTTGGAAGAGCATCGAAAATTGATAATAGGATAAGCAAAAGCATTTCCCCTGAGTGGATTTCAATTCTTTTGCTCTAACAATGCTTATCCCCTAGTAAATGAATGAGGAAAGAGACAACTTGAATCCATCTCAAAGTATCATGCTACTTACATCCTTTTTGTCAAATGGCATCAAGAATGGATCTCTAACACTAAGGCCAGCAACAATCGTCATTATTGGACCCAAGCAGTTGAAAATAGCACCATATAAGAGCATTTTACCGAGCTTTGGCTCAACTGGAAGCATTGACAAGTGGCGTCCTGGATCAGACAAGCATATCATCATAACAAAACATCAGATATTTGCTATTTCTCTTTCAGAACTCACACAATGCACATTAGAAGTAAAAATTGATCTACCAAGAACTGTCAGATTTTCTTTTTCATCTAAGGCCCCAATCATCTTTAAATATTCAACAGCATTTTGAACCTGAGAAGCAGATAAAATATATTAAGACAATTTTGTAAAGAAGCAACAGATCTCGGATTTATGGACGGGCACTCATTTAGGGGTGAGTTAGAATCAATGCAGGAGCTTCATCAAGCTTACTGAGAGTGGTTCAGGTGGTTGTAAGGCCTTCGATAGGAATTCTGATATGCTTCCAAGTTGCAGACTCTTGATTTGCAAACATAGAGACTGTAAAGGTGTTCTCAAAAGTTCTGGCAGTTGATAATCTGCAAAGGCATCATGCACAAATCTAGGATACAGGTGGTAGCACTCTCCAGGTTGAACACGGCCTGCTCTGCCTTTCCTCTGATACATAAAATTAAAACTATCCCTGTCAAAACCCAGCAGTATATATTTCTATAAACAGTTTCATACACAAAGAACTAACTCAAAATCTGAAGTGATGAATATACTTGGCGAGCAGAAGCCTTCGAGATCCAGGAAGGAAGCAAACAAGGAGTGTTATTCAGAGCATCATAGGAAGTCTCTTTCGCTTTCCCACAATCAACCACAAAAACAACATCATTTATTGTGATACTTGTTTCAGCCATATTTGTTGCCAGCACAATCTTCCTGACCCCATCTTCAGGTTTATCAAAAATCAATTTCTGTTTTCCAAAATAAAAAAGGAGAAAAATTAATATGTTAGATAAAGTGGTTCTCAAAGGCTACGTGTCAGAAGCAAATACAGTCGCGATTTGAACAGGTTAAATCATCGAATGTCTTGTTCTAGTAATTGTTACAGAGGGAAGTCCCAATCTTAATCTTAAATACATCATAACAAAATAAAAAGTAAAAAAAAAAAAAAAAAACTATTCGATATAAATAAGAAAAAATCAAAAAAGTTGACACATTTGATTTCTACAACTAAAACTGGTTCATGGTTTAAATTTTATCAGTACAACTTAGTCCTTTTTGGAAAAATATCAGAAGATGGAGTGTACACAGAACAGCAGAGAGGATGTGCCAACACAAAACATGATAGTAAATAATCAAATAATAAAATCAGTCCATCTTCCCCTTCCTTAAATGTGACAAATGTTGGGCTTTCTTGCACATACTGGACAAGCTAAACAAACTGATTAATTGAAATCAGACTCCAGTAATGCCAAAGGTTTTTTATGGGGAAAGTTTTGTCTAATTTATATCCCAATGTTTTTTTGGCAAACAAAAGTTCCAAATTATCAAAAGAACAAGGATCCATTAGACAATCCTTGCATTTGCCTTGTGAATCATTGCATATATAACTTTGTAAGCAAGTAAGGGACCAACTAAACATCAAATGGAGAAGACCAGATTGAATCATTATAGAATATTCTCATTATCTTTAATCTGAGTCATATGTACTAAATGCATTAAATGCATCTTTTTAAGGCTAAGGGACAAATAGAAGTCCATAGATTGTGGTAATAACAGTTGCAATGAGAACTGACCCAACAAGGAAAGTTTAGAGAGAAGTTACACTTGACTCAACAAGGATTCACTGAAAGCAATTATACACCATGTCACCATATGACTAAGCATATATAGAGTAAATTGAGAGATGGCTATGAGTAAAACAATGAATTAGTGGTGTGTTTTAGAATCCAATTTAATTTGAAAGAACGTATGAAATATAGAAGAAATGGACTTGTTAAAAATAAATTCATACAACAACAGCAACGTGCAATTTATGCAGATGGTGTATGCTAAGAATGAAAAGAGATCTTTAATTTCCAGGAACGGAATCATTAAGTTCAACAGTACCTAAAGGATTGAACATTATGACAGGAATTGAGCCTTCTGCATGTATATTGTCAGATTAGAAATGATTTAGACAAATCATTAATATAGCTACTTCTTTTATAGTACGACAGCTGAATATTAATTTCCAATAATCACATCCTCGGCAGGGAAACTAACACAAAAAATAAATAAAGGTTTAAATGAAGAACTTTGACTTAATGTTCTACAATATACAATAACGAAAAATAGATATACACCACCAACTGATCATCAGAAAGAGGGCAATATAAGCATCATTAAAATATATGTTCAAAATCTTAACCATAAACTTGAGAAGAAGATTTTTCATCTAGATCCATATATTTGAGAATAACACGACTTTGTTGAAAATAACTAAGCTTATAATAGCTGCCAGAAGCCTCCCTGCAACCCTGCTAGACTGCCTCCTGAGAGGGAGACACACAGACTTCGTAAATCTGTATCCTAGAGCTACATTCAAGTGCCATCCACTTCAGCATGACCATAAAATTATGCCGCATAATATAAGTGATGGTTTCCACAAATAATTTAACAACTATTACATAAAAAGGATCCATGAATTCACCTGTTCTGCACTGGACATGGAACCATGGCATGCAAGCAACAGAACTCTGCTTGGATCTCCCAATAAAGGATGAGCTTCAAGCTGCTGTTTCAAGCTGTTTATGTCATCCCAACCAGTCATAAATACTAACACGGCACCAGGCCTTTCTTTTTGACAAATATGGGTGAGCACATGCTCAATGAGATTAAAGCCAATTGAATCTGGATTCCAGCAAGAGAGTGACTCCCGAACTCGAGGTCCATACTCCCTAAAATCAGCAGCCATGAGAGCCTCCTGATTCAAAATTTAAAGATGAAGCGAAATAAAATTAGGAAAAATGTTTAGGCGACCAACATGCAGGATTTGATTTTGGTCTTACAAAATCTATATACCTCCACAGATGAAGCTATCTGAGTCTTCCTTTTCCTGAGAGTCTGTTTCTGCATTTTCCATGATTTGTCTTGACCATAATTATCGATTTGATTATACGGTGTCAATCTATACCCAGTCATTTCTAGAATATTTTCCAGAAAATGAACTCGAACAGGGTATGTAAAACCCTGATAATTGACCCAAATATAGCAGAACATGGAATTAGCTATTGGATCAGAAGGGGGGGAGAGCAGGGATGTGTTGGCAGTAACTATCAAGCAATGGATAGAAAGATATGTGAAACAGTGAAAGCGACCATAAAGGGAAAAAAAACTAATCTATTAACAAGAAACAAGATAATGCAACAACTTTCCATGCAATTTAAGCAAAATCCCCTATCACAAATTAAAATTTCTTGGTTTCCCCTTTCCTGACATGTAGTAAAGGTCTGCAGCATGTATTATGTTGGAGTAAATCAAACTGTAACTCTTAGTTTTAAAATGCATGCATCGATGCATGCATCAGGAGTGATGCGCGCATCACATATGAAATTTTGCATCGGGATGTGTGATGCGTGCAGGTGCTGGGATGCGGTGCTGATGCGGCTGCTACGAGCTGATGCGTGATGCGATGGATGCGAGCGCATCGTGGTTGAAAGGCAAGAAACGGAGGAAGAATTACCAATTTATATAATTTATATGAATTTTATAATAATAACACATCCTTTAAAAAAAATCCATGTATATGATTTAATAACTTTATTCTAAATAAATTACTACTTTATAGTAGTTTTATTATATTTATGAGATAGTAACACATAAGTATTGTATATAGATTTATTCAAAATCATCAATCAATAGTATAACTTCACTAAGTTTTTCATAAATAATTATCAACCCTTGATAAGATTTTTAAGTTCATGATTTTAATATTTTTATTCTGAATGCATTACTAATTTATACTTAGTTTTTGTGTTAATGATTTTAATAATTTTATTTTAAATAAATTACTATTAATGATATATTTTTTTACATAAACAATGATATAATTTACAGAATCTTTCATAATAAATACTATTAAAATCTTTTATTTAAAAATAACCAATAATATTAAAATATCTTTTCTAAAAATATCTTATTTACATAATAATGTTGATATGAGTTTTTGAATGTATTGTGTTTGCTATCATTTTGTGGATTATTTGTTTATTGACTTTATATATATGATTTTTACTTGATATATCTACTCTTGAAATTGTAAATTTGAATAATAAATATAAGGTAAATATTATTTATACGGGTTTTTATTCACCGTCGCATTTTATCCTTGATGCGCTCGCAATCGCATCCTGCATCATCGCTTCGGGTTTTGGGGTCTCATCGCAACACCTCGCATCTCGCATTTTAAAACTAAGCTGTAACTCACAGGAATGTGGATTGTCGGAGCATCACCAAAATAGGAAGCGAAAAGGTCAGCATTTAGGGTTGCACTCATCAAAATCAATTTCAACTCCGGGCGGCGAGGAAGAAGATCCTTCAGTACAATTAGAAGAAAGTCTGCCATGAAATAGATGACATTAAGAACAAAGAATATAGAAGAAACAAATTTACTAATTCAAAGAAAATTGCAGACCTTCATTCATTCCACGCTCATGAATCTCATCAATGAAAACATGAGTTACACCTTTTAAATTTCTGTCAATCAACAATCTCCTTAAAAGGATACCAGTAGTACAGAAAAGGAGACGAGTATCTCTTCCTCTCATTCCCTCGAGGCGAACTTTATAACCAACCTTCAGACACAGTACAAGATGCTTAATGTCTTTTATAACCATAAGATAATGATTTTAAGCAGAAACATGCAAGAGACTTACAGATTCTCCTATTTCCTCACCACGCTCAGAAGCAACTCTCTCAGCAACTGCTATAGCAGATATTCGTCGAGGTTGTGTGCAGATTATACTGCATGCAGCTCCCCGGGAGGCCTCAATTTCTGACTCCAAGATGTATTGTGGTAATTGGGTGGTTTTTCCACAGCCAGTTTCACCAGAGATAACGACAACCTAATAACAAATTTTAGCAAAAGTCAGTATGCTCAAGAGAATAACTTGACTTGCTTTTGAAAGTTTCTTTTTCTACAAATTGCTGCAGCTATATAAATAATATTGTTATACTGGAAAATGATCATGTATCAGATCCAAGGCCATATCGGGGACTGAGCATCCTAGTAAACATCTACCAGGGCTCTTGAAACTGCTGCATCTACTGATAATGATCCCCACAATCTCCAGTCTTTATTACATGGTAAATAGGGGTTCAAATCTATGTCCGTGATAAGATAAACAGTTTTCTTAACAATCAAAACTCCTGTCTAGTGAGGAAATAATAAAAGAAAGAGATATAAGTGATTCATTGGAATAATTACTCATCTGGCTATACAATAACATTAGATTTCAAACAGCAGCTTAAATCAGTGTTTTAAGAAGCAACACCCCAGGTGAGCCACACAATGTGCTGCATAGCCATTGCGGCATATGCTGTACACCTTAGTGTTGGTGTCCATGTGGGACTCTGGTTGCACAAATGATTACAGACGGTTTTCAAATGTAGAAAGCCTCTTCTCTAATCCTTCAACTTGTAACTCATGGCACAAGATTGTGCGGCCATCATTCCCCCATAGAGCAATTCCCAAATGTGGAATCAAATTGAGAGTGAGGAGATCAAATAAGAAAATAAATAACAACAAAATAAATCAAAAACCTCTGACCTGGCCACAGTCTTTCCAAATTAATTTACTCTTTGAAATATAATAATTTCTTAGGACTAACTGACTCACTAGCTGGCTTATATTGACACATAATACTAGTGGATAAAGTAAATCTAAATTTATATCTAAAAACAATTAAATATAAATCCTAATATATCTGCAAAAATAATTAATATTATTAAATAAAAGATTCATGCCTAATAAAATGCAAATATAATTCAAGTATATCTTTTGTCCTCTCATATGCATCTTTCGCGTCGGAGAAATTACAGTAATATAATTAGTCAGTCTTAAAACAACCAAGTGAATATCATCATTTTATCATATGATTGAAAAAGTCAATGTTTTGTCTTACATGAGATCATTTAATGACATAATTTAATACCTTCAAGTAGATTTGTTCATTTGCTAGCATATGAGGAATTGGAGGCACCAAGTGAGAATGAGAAATTCAACATGCACGTATGAATGGATTGATCAATCAAAGAACATGAAGGCTCAAGCATAAATGGAACTCCACAAAAGTGGTACCTGATTTTGAGAAATAGCATGCAATAATGTCTCTCTTGCCTTATGGGAAGGAAGACTTTTCCGAAAGTCTTGCATCTTCTGACCTTCTAAAGATTTCTGTAACATGCAACCAAAGAAAATATCTTTCACCACTTAAAATCCTTGAAAGAAACATGCTATCAGCAATCGACCAATGCCATGTTTGTTCAAATCCCATTAGTCTAATATTAAGATATTATGAAATATATATATATATACGACATTTATGTATTTATGCATATATTAATAATAATGGATTTAATCAAACTAATAATGGTACTAACTACAACTTTGTATTTATTGTTATCGTCTTTATAAAAAATTATTATGATGTTCATAATAAGAAATTGTTGTGGGACTGTATTTTTAAAATTTAATATATATATTATATATAATAAGATTATTTTTTCTTTCCAAAATATCTATATAGCTTACTTACAATACTTGCTTACAGATTCAAGGGCTATTTGGCTGATCTGTCCATAAATTGCATAATGTGAATAGCGAATGAATCTAATAATAATTCAACAGCAAAGTGAGAAGTTGCTTGATTATGTTTACAATATTGTTTGATTGTGTTTTAGTTGTTTCTTGATTATTTTGTTGTTTAATTGTATTTTAGTTGTTGTTTGATTGTGTATCAGCCATTAATTTATTTAGATCTAATGGATATGATTCACTCTTTTTTTCTTACCGGGGAATTTTTTCTCACGTGATCTCAAAAAACTCCTTTCATCGCCCTAGTTTCATACACGACTGCTTTGGGAAGAAGGTAAAAGGTATGGAATGAATTAATGTAACTAAATTTTGGTAGGTGTATCAATTAATTAGTTTTTGGATCGTGGGTATTAATTTTAGTAACTACTCCAGCAAAATCTATAAATAAAATCTTCAATTAATAATACGGTAAAAATTTTCCCCAAAATACCCTTACAATGATACAAAATACACATTGTAATAATCAAAGTTAAAATCTAATCTTGTCCGTCAATTAAAGTAATCGACGTACGATAAGTGTACTTAGTTCATTCATCTATAGGGGATCAAGCTAGAATGCTTGCATGCAGACTCTTCATATAATTTAGGAGCTACTTGAACATTTAAGATATTCATCTATAAATCTCTCATCAGGCTCAGAACAAGCCATAAAATGATTATGCATACTGCAATTCAACTTCTTTTAGAATGAATTATTTTTTTCTTAACAAAATGGTTCCTTTAACCGCACAGGAAACTACAAAGTTGAGGGTTTTAAACATTTTGTGTATCTTAAAACAAAAAATGGAATGCAACACATGAACTGACATACGCATCAAACCTATGGGATTGGAGTCCAACTATTAGAACCCACACAATAGATAGAAAGCATAGAATAATGAATATAAGGTGCACATAGCAAGAGGTATAACATGGCACGGATATAACTAGAAAATAGCACAAAAAACTGGATCATACTAACTTGCCACTCTTGTTGTTTATTGCGCATATGCAAACTCCTCCGCAGAAGAACCCTCTCAGCCAATACACTTTTGGTAGAGGGCTCTTCCTCAAATCCTTCACCGTTCAACTGATTCTGGCCCATATTAGATGCTGAACATGCATTATGAAGGTTTTCCTTGTTCGCTGCCTTTCTAGAAAGGTGCGCTCTGAGATGAGAAGTTACTTCCCTCTGTAACCCAAATGGTAATACCACCTACCAAATAAATGTCTATTTTAATCATAAATCATGCAATGACCAGCTAAAGGTTCAAAAACTTGGGCAAGAAGTTGAGAAACCATTCACAGCCACATTATTCAAACAAAAAGGTGCATGGGCAACATCTATCTATTACAGTAATGATAAGAATACAAATTTGAACAATTAAAGGTCAAAAAGGGTCTATATAATCAAGTAATACCTCCCTTTGTGGACGCTTGCTATCCAAATCAGATCTATAATTTGGAAGTGGAGCTTTGCTGAAAACAACTACTCTGTCATATTGACGACTGCAAATAGCAAACAGACACTTTAGAAAGGAACAATGCATAAATAAAGCTTTCATCTTTTTGAAATTAGATCATCAAACTTCCGTTTGGTTGGCTCAATTGGATCTTTGAATTTTGAGTCATAATCAGGTCCAGCTCTGGTGACGTTTGAGAATATTACACAAACTTTAAGGGACTCAAATGAACCACATACAAGTTAAAAGACCCAAAAGTCCAATAATTCTGATTGTACCAAATAATAATTTGACATCCTAATTGCAAAAGGTATGAAAGTTCAAGGACACCTTTATGCATTATTTCTTCTTGAAACACCTTTATGCATTATTTCTTCTTGAAACTATCTTAAACAAATATAACACATATATACAATGCGTTAACTTGTGCCTATATACAGTAGATATATTTCAAATACCAGTGTAATCCCATTCTGCTTGCAAGTGCTGAGAGCTGCTCAAAATCTCGTCGATCTTTTTTCTCTCTTGAAACAATCTCTTGTTCATCATTGCGGCGCATAAGTGTAGTCAACTTCCATTGCCATTCTTCAACATTATCAAGAGTGGAAGCACTCTGGCAATCACATATTAAAAAATATCACAAACTTAAAATTTACAAAAATTCTACCAAAGAAGATAACCTTTGCAAAGTTGACGTGACTTTTCCAGAAAATATTCTTAAAATTTAGAGTTTTCCTTTACAATTTTTCCAGAAATGGGAGGGGAAAGCTTAAAAATAACACCATGATAAGTAAAAACAATAAAAATTCAGCATTTTTCAAATGATGAACAAAATTGATATATTGAATCAGCATGATAGGCGAAGTTACCAGTTGCTTCGATGAAGACTGATATTCGTCGTCGGATTCCTCGGACGCATATTCATCGTAGGCAAACCTTCCGTACCCAAAATTGTGCTGATAAAATTGTGGCAAGGAAAACGAAGAAGCAGAATTTCTGCTTCGCCTCACCAAAAAGGAAGACGAAGCAGAGCAGGAAAACGTGAAGCCTGTGAGCAGAACCCTTCGGTGAGTTCTCGTTGGGCATAAACTGTGAAGCCTGCGATACGCCGTCACGGCGGAGGACCAAGATTTTGTGGGGCATGTGAGAAGGGCCAGAGACATGGCTCTGAGCTTGGGTTTCAATAAATTTAGAACAAACATCGAGGAGAGAGGTACCGGTTGTAATTGATGAGTTATAGACCCATGGCGTTAATGCAGAGAGAGACCGACTGAGGGGATTGTAGTTAGGGTTTAAGGGAACAGGTCGGCTGCTGCTTACCGCTCTCCGCTTCTGTAAGCGTGTAACGAACTGCACCAGAGCGCTTTACAGTAAAAGAAAATTACAAAATAAATAAAATATAAAGCAACAACAAATTTCAACCATCCAATAAACCAAAGAGATTATGGATTCGAGAAATATGTGGAAATATAAATTAAAATTAATGTATTTTTATTGAAATAAACATCCAACAAACATTACTAGATGATTTAATATAAAATATAATATTTTAAATTGAATTTTCTATTAAATTGTGTATTTTTTGAAACGGATGGGATCGAATTCGATTCAGAATCTCATTTTTTACACTAAGATAATTCCATTTGGAAGTTGTATGAGATTGCAATGCATATTGTATCATTATTGTTTAACTTTTGCCAATATTTTTAAATATAAATTTAAATCATTATTGTTTAACTTGATTGAATTTGAGTTTTTATCCTAGCAATATTCTTATATTCATATTGCACTCTTAAAAGAAATCAAGCTTTTTAAAAAAATAAATATTTGTGATTCAACCATCGATTTACCTATTAAAAATTGGATATTTTAAATATATGATGGTCCCGATTTATTAGAGTATAGTATATAAGCACAATGAAAAATTTTATTTGTAAGTTCGGTGCTTTGCACTTATCAAAGCGAAGGGTAACGTGTCAGCTTGGTTTGTCCAAATCTCTTAGGTACTTGATGTTCACCTTGTCTTAGCTGTCACTTTTCGGTATATACTTTAACATTTGAGTGTTGGGTTTCAAAATGAGAGAAAACTATACTAAAAAGTAAGTAAATAAAGCAGTAAACAACAAACAGACTTCTAATGGTTCAGACTAAACCGTCCTACGTCCACTCTTCAGACACTTGATCTGGTAATCCACTAAGCTTATAATGGTTACAGGTTCTCCTACGTGTTGGAATAAAATACATAAAAGCATTATTATTGGTATATTGGGAAACATTATGTTTGATATACTGGTAATCATTAATGTCTTGCAATAAACAACTCATGTCTGAATTAACAATCATACGATGCGAACAAACACATCCAGTTATCTCGTCGATAGGGAGATCATACGGTGTGTAAGAGATCGTATAGATCGTTCGACCTAGCGAGATATAAACAGTTATCACAGCTGAGACAGTTTCTGGTTTGACTATCATTTTAGGCTGTGGCACACAAGTCCATAAGTGGTTTATTTTGACTGCTTTGTGTAACCGGTACATCTCAATGTATTGATAGGATCAACGACGAGATGAACCATTCTACTTGACATATGAATGAGTAAAGATCTCGGTAATTTGGTCGGATCTAAAGTCTATTGAAAGCTGAGGGGCACACATGGGTTGACTGTCACTTTGACTTGCTATGGTGGAGAGTCTTACATGTACTCATATATCTTCATCTTGGGTGATGGTAGTTTGTGTGGGGTTTCCTCAGGCTGGATTTAGATAGCCATATCCGTTACAGGATGGTGACATTCCCTGGGAAGCTCACGAGGTTCGTTATGCTAAGTCATGCAGGCTGAATCATTGATTCAAGCATAAGTGATAAGGGTTGAGTGGTACTACTCAGGAATAATAAGAGATTAATTAATTGCAGCTAATTGTCATATGCTGAATTAATTATTGAATGTCTGAAACCTTAAATATGGGGATTAACCAAGTCAATGCAACCCGTTCCTAATAACGTGGTAGTAAAGGGGTAAGTCAGCATTAATTATGTGGTGGCATGAATTAATGTTTAATAATTAATTATGTTCTGGGTTGAACATGGAATTAATTAATAGAAGGCCCACTTTATTATTTGCATTTGATCCTAGTCTAGCCCATTAGTGCTCAAAGCCCATTAGGGTTTATTAAACCTTAATAGCCCATTCTTCAGATCTATATAAATAGATCAAATCTCTCTTCCCACATAAGTTTTGAAGTTTTTCAGAAACCCTAGAGAGATTGAGAGAGAGTGGGCGGCGGTGTAGATCCGGTAGCGTATCCTCACCAGATTTTCAGATCGAGCAAGGGAACAGATCAGAAGATTAGATCTGTAGGAACACCATCAACGATCCACCGCTGTTATTCAATCCACAGGAGGTGAGGTATTCTTTTGAATCTACGTATTAAATTAAATAGGAGCATGCATAGGACATTTACTGTTTGTCATAGTATTTATTTTGATATCCATAAAATGAATCCGGGGTTAAAATAAATGATGATTCACGTCGCCTATTGTAGACTCAGATCTTACAATTGGTATCAGAGCGAGGTTCGTATTTTATGGCTCTCTCGGAAAATAAATTTTGACATTCAGTTTATGCTTGTTATTTAATTTATCGTGGATGGATTTAATTGTTGTGGATGGTTTTTGTTCTCGTGGCCTTCTCGTTTTGGTTTTTGTTTTTCACCACAAGAAAATCCGTGGTTAGATTGATAGGAAAAAATCTGTAATAGATCTAGATCTATTTCTTTGTATTTTTATTTCAATCTGTAAAAATATTCAAAAACCAAGTTGAAGATGAAGAACAAGAATTTCCAGCAGCAGTTCAAGCACCAGCCACCATCCACCGGCGACCGACGATGGCGGAGGGTGGCGGCGACGGCGGCGCGCAGGAAACCCTTAGGGTTTGGCCTACGTGTGGCTGGGCTCCCTCCCAAGCGAGTGCACGCTTCCTCCGACCACCAGGGGCCCGTTCTGACGAGCGCAGGGCTGCGTGCAGCTGGCTGAGACGTAGGGTTCGCGGCGGAACCTTAAGTCGAGGGTGGCGGCGGCGCGCAGCAGCAAACCCTAGGGTTTGTGCTGCGTGCGGCTGGGCTGCGCCTTCGCCGGCGTTCGCGAACTCCGGCCTCCCCCTCTCTCTCTCTGCTGTCTCTGACGAAGGCCATGATGGTGGTGGCGTCGGACGGCTACGACCGCGCGCAGGAGGCGTGCTGCGGTTCGCAGCAGCAGCTCGCTCCTCTCTCTCGCGGCTGCAACAGTTTCAGGTGGCCCCACGCGCGACCGGCGACATCGCGCGAGGGATGCTGCGAAGCTGGGCAGCGGTAGAGATGCCCATGGGCCGGTTCTGGTTCGGAACCGCCGGTTCAGTAGTTTCAGAAACCTGGGCCCTGAACCGGCCCGTCTAATATGGGGGGCAATTTCGGTTTTTGACCCAAAACCGGCGGTTCCGGGCTAACCCGGTTCCGGGTCGAACGGGTGGGTCGGCCGATTTTCTTTTTTTTTAAAAAATATTTAAAATGTAAAGAAGAGGTTTCAAACCTGTGACCCCTACGAAGTTTAGAGATTATTTATCCACTAGGCTACAAATCCTCTGATGGCATAAATTTGATCTAAAATAAATATAACTATTACCTTTATAAATCTATTATAATTATAATGTGAAATATGTTATAACTTATAAGTTATCATATACAATAATATGATATATTATGCATTTTTCAATACTTAATATTAAAATTAGTAACATTCTTACAAGTTTAGATTTGTTATCTATTAATTATTAAATAATAAGATTTTAATGACATATATTATTATTTTTTATAATATAACCTTTGAGTTAAATTAGTATGTATGAAAATTAAAAACTTCTTTAATTCTTTGTGTATTTGTTTTATATTTTTAGTCCAATCTTTGTATTAAATCGTATACTTATTAACTAAATAACATTCAATTAAAATAATATTCTTAAAAGTTAGTATAAATAAATATGATATATTATCCATTAATTTAAAGTTAGTAGCAATTTTAAAAGTTTATGCTTATTATAAATCAATCTATTGTTATGCTAGATATATTATAACGTATAAGATGCAATAATATTTTAACAATCAATTTCGTTGGTTTGAAATAATATTTGTAGTAAATATGAAGATTTTAGATTTAATAGTATGTTGTTCATTATTCGTATGATAGTTTTGAAACTCTTTTAACTTATAAATAACGTTAGTATGGATTTTAAGAATCCATTGAAAAATTAATTATATTTTTCAACTATATATATCCTATTTAAGGATATTATTATTATTTAATAATATACAAAAAATATTAAAAATTTAGAATTACTTATAATAATCTCGTATTTATAGAACTTATATATTTAACATTGCTTTTCATTCATCAGTAATGATGTAGTACAGTGGATAAGTGCTCAGAACTTTAGTTGGAGGTCTCAAGTTCAATCCTCCTTCTTTAGAGTTATCAGTTCATTAATTATGAATTTGAAATTTAATGTTTATAATAATTTGATTGTTTTAAGGAGGTCTCAAGTTCAATCCTCCTTCTTTAGAGTTATTAGTTCATTAATTATGAATTTGAAATTTAATGTTTATAATAATTTGATTGTTTTAACCTATTAATTAGTAATTAGAAAAATACTATTATATGATATATTTTTATATAATTTTCTAAGTACCCGGAACAACCTCATAACATAGAAGTAAATAAGAATTTAGCATAATAATAAACACAATATATACATACACAAATTGTAGGGCCAATATTATTTTGAATAAATATTTAATGTTTTTTT
>JAPKLW010000253.1:57082-125559 GCA_026898455.1 Plectranthus barbatus | reverse complement strand
AGTCATTGAAACATGTTTAGCTACGGTTTCTATTCATTCGTGGATAGCCCGTGGCAGATTGAGTGTACCTCTTGAAGGTATGGAACCAACTGCACGGTCTCCAGTGCAAGGCTTTGAGCCACAAGTAATTGCACCAACTGCTGACGCGGTACCTATGCTCCATTATAATGGGAGGGTACCTCACCAACCCGAGCGATATATGTTCGTGGAAGAGTCTTCGGACTTGATCTCGGAAGACGGACTGGATGATACCGACCTATGGACATACGACGAAGCTGTAAATGACAAAGATGCCAAAAAATGGCATAAATCAATGGATTCAGAAATTAAATCAATTACCGCTATGGATGTATATCAGAAGTCTGCGCTACCAGATGGCTTTCGGGCCATAGGTTGCAAATGGGTATACAAACGGAAGAAAGGTTCAAAAGGAGAAATAACGGCTTTTAAAGCCAGGTTGGTGGCAAAGGGTTATAGTCAAAAGGAGGGCATTGACTATGATGAGACCTTCTCACCGGTAGCCATGCTCAAATCCATTCGAATTCTTCTATCCATAGCAGCACATATGGACCTAGAGATCTGACAGATGGATGTCAAAACTGCATTTTTAAACAGGTACTTTGAGGAAGGTCGTGACATCTATATGCAGCAGCTAGAGGGTTATGTGAAGGATGGTGAAGAGCATCTTGCCTGGAAGCTAAAAAAGTCCTTGTATGGACTTTAACAAGCTTCACGGTCATGGAACAAACATTTCGATGATGTGATTAAATCTTATGGATTTTCACCAGGCGAAACTGAAAGTTGTGTGTACTGATTGTACGTCAGTGGAAGCGTGGTATTCCTTGCACTTTATGTAGATGACAATCTTCTATTCGGCAACGATGTGAAGGTGTTGTCAGACATAAAGAGATGGTTATCCGAATATTTTCAAATGAAGGACCTAGGAGACGCTGTATACATCATTGGGATTAAAGTCTTGCGTGATCGCAAGAAGAGGATGTTAAGCTTGTCTCAGACCGCTAATATTGATACTCTAATTGCTGGTTTTAGTGTGCAAAATGCCAAGAAAGGATTGCTACCTTTCTGACATGGTGTTCCTCTGTCTAAGGCACAATGCCCTGCAATAGAAGTGGAGAAAGATAAGATGGCTAAAGTACCATATGCTTCGGCATAGGGAAGTCTCATGTATGCGATGCTATGTACGAGGCCAGATATCTATTATGACGTGGGCATGGTGGCCAGATATCAGTCTAACCTTGGACAGGCGCACTGGACTGCTGTCAACATATTCTCAAGTATATGAAAAGAACTTGAGACTATTGTCTTGTTTATCAGTGTGAAAATTTTTGCCCTGTGGGTTATACAGATTTAGATTTTCAGGCGGATCAGGATGAGAAGAGATCGACCTCGGGTTATGTGTTCACCTTGGGAGGTGGAGTTGTATCATGGAGGAGTGCGAAACAGAAATGTATCGCGCACTCCACCATGGAAGCTAAGTATGTGGCAGCTTCAGAAGCTACTAAGGAAGCAGTATGGCTCCGGAACTACCTCCAAGAGCTAGATATTTTTCTCAGTTTGTCTAAGACTATCACGGTATATTGTGATAATGCTGGTGCAGTAGCAAACTCTAAGGAACCAAGAACTCACAAAGCGTCAAAACACATAGAGAGAAAGTACCACATCATACGAGAAATCGTAGCGAGGGGCGATGTGCTAATAGAGAAGATTAACACGAACGATAATCTAGCGAATCTATTTACAAAGGGCTTACCACAGAAGGCATACGAGGGTCATGTTCGTAGCCTAGGATTGAGGTAGATCCCGACCACCTGGTGACCAAATGTAATAACTAGATTAGAATAGACACATGTTATACTTTGGAAAGTAATGGTATAGTGCTTTGAGTATAAGTGGGAGATTGTTGGAATTGTTTACATAAAAGCATTATGATTGGTATATTGGGAAACGTTATGTTTGATATATTGGTAATCACTAATGACTTGCAATAAACAACTCCTGTCTGAATTAACAATCATACAATGCGAACAAACGCATCCAGTAATCTCATCGATAGGGAAATCCTACGGTGTGTAAGAGATCGTATAGATTGTTCGACCTAGCGAGATATAAACAGTTATCACAGCTGAGATAGTTTCTGGTTTGACTATCATTTTAGGCTGTGGCACACAAGTCCATAAGTGGTTTATTTTGACTGCTTTGTGTAACCGGTACATCTCAATGTATTGATAGGATCAACGACGAGATGAACCATTCTACTTGACATATGAATGAGTAAAGATCTCGGTAATTTGGTCGGATCTAAAGTCTATTGAAAGCTGAGGGGCACACATGGGTTGACTGTCACTTTGACTTGCTATGGTGGAGAGTCTTACATGTACTCATATATCTTCATCTTGGGTGATGGTAGTTTGTGTGGGGTTTCCTCAGGCTGGATTTAGATAGCCATATCCGTTACAGGATGGTGACATTCCCTGGGAAGCTCACGAGGTTCGTTATGCTAAGTCATGCAGGCTGAATCATTGATTCAAGCATAAGCGATAAGGGTTGAGTGGTACTACTCAGGAATAATAAGAGATTAATTAATTACAGCTAATTGTCATATGCTGAATTAATTAATGAATGTTTGAAACCTTAAATATGGGGATTAACCAAGTCAATGCAACCCGTTCCTAATAACGTGGTAGTAAAGGGGTAGGTCAGCATTAATTCTATGGTGGCATGAATTAATGTTTATTAATTAATTATGTTATGGGTTGAACGTGAAATTAATTAATAGAAGGTCCACTTTATTATTTGCATTTGATCCTGGTCTGGCCCAATAGTGCTCAGAGCCCATTAAGGTTTATTAAACCTTAATAGCCCATTCTCCAGATCTATATAAATAGATCAAATCTCTCTTCCCACATAAGTTTTGATGTTTTTTTCAGAAACCCTAGAGAGTTTGAGAGAGAGTGGGTGGCTGTGTAGATCCGGTAGCGTATCCTCACTAGATTTCCGGATCGAGCAAGGGAACATATCAGAAGATCAGATCTGTAGGAACACCATCAACGATCCACCGCTGTTATTCAATCCGCAGGAGTTGAGGTATTCTTTTGAATCTACGCATTAAATTAAATAGGAGCATGCATATGACATTTACTTTTTGTCTTAATGTTTATTTTGATATCTATAAAACAAATTCGGGGTTAAAAATAAATGATGATTCACGTCGCCTATTGTAGACTCAAATCCTACAATTAGTATCAAAGCGAGGTTCGTATTTTATGGCTCTGTCAGAAAATAAATTTTGACAGTACGATCTATTGCTTGTCGGTGAATGCCCCGACCACCGATCCACAAGCACACTCGTCTGGTCCTTGCTTGGTTCCTCGATTCATAGCTCCTTAGAGTATGGGCGCTCCATTCAGCCTCCGTGTGGCTGGAATGGAGTGTTTATAGTTCCCCCGAGAACTATCTCTTATGCGGCAGGCTGCCCATAAGAGTTAAAGTACAAGATGTAATTGTCTGTTGTAGTTTTTCTTGGAGAGAAAAACTACCGAGTAATAACTCAAGAATATAACTATTCTGAGTCTCGTGTTCACTTAATAACACACGGAAATCTTAATAGCCTCGAAAGTAAGCTCACTCTATGAAGTTTATGGCTTTCGGTAAGACTTCACAGATCGTATAATATCTTCTTAACTTGTAAGATCGTCTGTGTGACTTTGTTTATGTATTCGTGCGTATAACTTTCTTCTTCGATGATTTCTCTGGTATTTATACCCGAGATGTTGAAGGTTTGAGTTTAAGACCCGTTAGAGATAAAATGAAAATTGTCCAATCGGATGTCTCTATTGATTGCAGTGTTCGGCGGGTAGGTGTGCTTTTTGCAGAGGGTCTGCACCTTTTTTTCATTTTTTTGACTTTGACAGTGACGGTTCATCCTTTGTTAGAACGGTAGTATTTTGCCAGTATGAGCAATCCCAAACTGATCATCCTAGGTAGCGAAACTTGAAGTTTTGTGGTTGCAGACTTTAAGACTTCTCCAATCCTTAAAGTCTGTTCTTCTTCAGTATGTTCTTCTTGCGATTCCTCTTTTCTTCATATGTTGGGACCTAGACTAAGAAGTCTATACTGATGTTGTCATACTTGCAACTCCATGCTAATGATGTCATCTCTTGAAGTATAATTGGTCCCTTACTGCTCAGTATGGTTTGAACGATTGCACCATACTATACTGAATTCGTACTTGACGAAATCCATGCTCCACTAGACTCTTTTTCTTCTAGGCTTGTAAGGTGTACTACGTTCTTTTGGCCTGTTGAGTCTGTCGCGCGTACTAGACTCTTTGAATAATATCTTTTCTAGATTAGTATTAGCTTACAACTCGATAAAGAACTTATACAGGACCTTATTGTTTTCACCTAAGCTGAAAACTAACTAAGATGGCTTTTACATTCTTTGACCCACCAAAACATAATCTAAAATGAAGGATTTTCTATCAAATTTCCTACAATTTCCCCCTTTTTGGTGTGGTCAAAGTAATCTCTAACCTAAGCTGATGAGGAGTGAAAAGCTTTAGAGTTTTACGAGTATGACAATCAGTTTATAAACTCAAAAACATTCCCCCTCAAATTCAGCTTTCTACTTAAGATCTTCTCCATATAAGTTTGGAGAGATATTACTCGATTAATTTTAAAGTAAGTTTAGAGCAATTAAAAATCTTAAGTATGCACGAGACCAAGAAGCCTGTTGATTACTCTGGCATGTGTAATTTCAACCATGAAGAACGAAGACCTATGTTGGACATAAAGAGATTGTCAACAACAAGTGAGTTTATCCTTTTAGTATTTTGATTACAAGTACAAGGATAAATTAACTCTAAGAATCCTATACAAAACTATTACATGTCTACTAGGCTGCTTCTGGTCTTCATTTTCATTTATTTGTTGTCGGTACTGTCATCCAAGCACAGTACTGCATTGAGGGAAGCAGGTTTGATATTATGATCTGCTTTCTACTTCCCTCGTGCTGGCTTTCAACAGCTCTGCTTTTGGAGGTCTACTGCCATTACCGTTGGAAGGGACATATCCGGCAGGAGTGCAAGAAATGCAGGAGGCTCCTTCTCTGGTTTTGCAGCCGAGACAAGCAAGGAGAACATCCCCCCTATTCTTGTCTTGCCCCTCCGGGCTTCTCTTCTTATTCGACTGCATGGACTGGTTTTACAGTTTCTATCCCATATGCAGCGAAGAGCTCTCATAAATGTAAGCCTAGAGCAGTCCATCTCTTGATCTTCAAGAGATGAGATAGTTAGTAGAGAGAAGAGATTTCCTCTGCCTTTGGAGCTGCTTAGCTCACTAAATCTGATGTCTTCTGCACCTTCCATACTTCTTCCCCCCTCTTTGACTGCACCCAAAAAGGGTAGAGAGTTGATATATCAGGCGACTTCATATTCTTCTTCATCGAGAGAATTTTGAAGGGTAGAGAAAATATCATTTCGAAGTATAGGCTAATGGAAGGCAGGGTTTGACAGTAAAATATGTTCGCAGGAATGACAGTGGAGAACCCTATTTATAGCTAGAAGAGCATCAGTGTAATACAGGAATTTAACAATTGAGATCATTTTCTGAGAAGCCCGATTGTCTTCTGGGAAATCGGCTACGGTTGAGGTTCCATATGCCTGCGACGTGCATCGTGGGATGGGATGTGGCCTTCCTCCTTGAGTCCTGAAAGTGCTGATCTGGCGGCTGCTGTTGGACTACAGATTTCAAAGGAAGATTCGGATATCTGTTGAGAATCCTTCGCATTTAATCACATTAAATGTGGCGTATCACATACGCGATTTGGTAAATCAGTAATCCCGACTTAATGTAGTCATCAACATGTTTTGTAAGCTTAGAATGATCTTAGCTTAACATGCTCGGACCAAAAGATGTTCAAAACGGATCTTCGTACCTTATATTTTTCAAACTTCATGATACAGTGAGAGCTTAGGCTCAACTTTAATCCGCATTTCTCCGTCTTCAATGATCTTTAAAGATTTAGAGCTTGGACTCAATCTTAGTCCACTTCACCATCTTCTACCACTTGATACCACTTGTAGAGTATCATGGTGATCACGTACTTGATATTTCCACAAATGACATCTGAATGATATACTCAGAGCTTGGACTCAATATGCATCAATAAATTGAATAACTAAGAGCTTGTTGGACTTAGTTTTTCATATACTCTAGATGATGATATACTGTACACTTTGAGTGAATACTGAAAGCTTGGACTCAGTACGGTATCTACATTCTTCAGAAATACACTATAGTGAATGAGAGCTCAGACTCATTCTTCTCCTTCTTCTATCTCATCAAACTCCATAATCCGAGTTTGATACAGAGCTCCTTAAAGTGAGCTTTTGGAAGCTGTTTTGTGAATATGTCAGCAAGTTGATCTTCAGTAGGAATGTACTCTACGCTTATATCCTTCTTTGACATGATCATGAATAAAGTGATGTCGTATGTCAGTGTGTTTGGTTTTGGAGTGATGAACCAAACTCTTTGTGATGCACATTGCACTGTTGATCTTCAGTACAAATGTACTCTATGATTATATCCTTCTTTTTGACATGATCATGAATAAAGTGATGTCGTATGTCAATGTGTTTGGTTTTGGAGTGATGAACCAAATTCTTCGTGATGCACATTGCACTATTATTGTCGTAATAGATAGGAACACATCCTGAGTCCACATCGTAGTCGAGCAACTGCTATTTGATCCACAATATCTGAGCACAACAGCTAGCAGCAGCAACGCACTCCGCTTTAGTAGTAGACGTTGCAACCGAGTGTTGTTTCTTACTAAACCAACTTATCAACTTATGTCCAAGAAACTGATAAGTTCCACTCGTGCTCTTGCGATCAATACGACAACCTCCAAAGTCTGAGTACCTATTAAGAATAAGCTCATCACATCTTGGGTACCAGATTCCAAGTGACTCTATACACTTTAGATATCTCACGATTCTCTTGGCAGCATCCATATGCGATTTCTTCAGATTAGCTTGAAATCTTGCACATACTCCGACGTCATAAGAAATATCAGGTTGGCTGGGTGTCAAGTATAGGAGTGAGCCTATTATTCCTCTGTATGCTGATGAATTGACTGATTCTCCATCTTCATCCTATGTGATCTGGATGCTGGTGCTCATAAGAATCCTCAGAGACTTGGTCTTTTTTGGAAGAAACTTGTTGATAAGATCTCTGGTGTACTTATCTGATTGATGAATATCCCTTCACTGGATTGATGAACTTGAAGTCCTAAGAAGTATGTCATTTTGCCCATCATACTCATTTGAAAGTTACTTTGTATAAGCTGGGCAAATTTCTCGCAAAGGCTCAGATTCTATGACCCAAAAATAATATCATCGACGTAGATCTGGACCAGTAGGAGGTCTTCTTGATCCTTGATTCAAAACAAAGTCTTGTCGATCTTCCTTTTCCTGAACCCATTCTTCAGTAGGAATTATGATAGGGTCTCATACCAAGCTCGCGGTGCTTACTTCAATCCATATAATGTTTTTCGTGGCTTGTATACTTGCTTGTCTTCTTCAAAACTGGGAGGCTACTCTACGTATACTTCCTCCTTTAATTCAACATTGAGAAATACACTTTTCACGTCCATCTGATAGACCCTCAATCCATCTGATAGACCGTCAATCCATGATATGCATCATAGGCTAGAAATAACCTTATAGCCTCCAGTCTGGCTGTGGGAGCAAAGGTCTCATCGAAATCGATTCCTTCGCACTGCGCATATCCTTTGACAACTAGTTTGGACTTGTTTTTTACTATGTTATTAGCTTCATCTCGCTTGTTCTAGAAAACCCACTTGCGGCCGATCACAGACTAATGTGACGGTCGATCAACCAAATCCCAAACATGATTGCGAGTGAATTCTGCTAGCTCCTCTTGCAAAACATTTATCCAGTTAGCTGATTGAAGTGCATCTGCTACTCTCGTTGGCTTGACTTGAGAAATGTAGCATGTAAGCAATGCACTGCCCTGTCTTGTTCGAACTAGATTGGCGATATCATGCAATACAACTTTCTCTGGATGATTGCGAAACCACTTGGGTCGTTGAGGTTCTTGAACCTCAATGGATTGATTGAATGGATCTTCGATGTGTACTCTTGTGACCAAAACTTCTGAAAGAGATTGATCTTCAGGAATGATTTCATTTTCCAGTGTTTCATCATTGGTTCCTTGGTCAGATGAGACTGTAGACTAATTTTGAGCATCGTCTCCAGTGAAAACTTTGTCTTCAGTCTGAGCTTGTGTTTCCTCAATCCTAGATTCTTGATCTTCAGTGTTACCAGTCTGATTCCCTGGGTCTTCATTTTCTTCTTCAACATTGTTAATTTGGAAGACGCCAGTGTGAGTTCTCCCTTGATTTATGCATTCTCTTAGGGTTGTGGAATTCGAGGTCTCAGCATGATTGTTAGCATCATCGACCCTCTCAATAGTCTGATAGTCAATCGAGCGTGTTGGTTGAGAATATCCATCCTTCATAGATCTAGTAGAAACAGTCAGCTTAGCATTGGAAGTGTTTGTGTCCGATTGTTTATTGACATCATTGATTTCAGGAATGCCCTCTTCCAACTTTTTCATGGTCTTGCGCCCTAAGGTAGCTTCATTAAAAATAACATTGCATGTTATTTCCACAAGTTTGGCAGTCATGCTGAATACTCAATATCCCTTATGAGATGGGTGTCCATATCTAAGAAACACACCTTCATCAGCCTTGGGGGAAAATTATTCAACTTTGACTTTCCATTACTGTGAACATAACATGGTGAACCAAAAGCACGAAGATGAGCTAAGGAAGGCTTACAACCATGATATACTTCATATGGGGTCTTCTATAGTCTGTCATTGATGGCTCTTATATTTTGAGTGTAGCACGTCGTCATCAATGCTTTGCCCCAAAATCTCTCATCCAAGTTGGTCTTGGCCAGCATAGTTCGAACTGATTCCTTTACTGTTCGATTCTTTTGTTCTACTAGGCTATTCTGTTGCGGAGTTCTTAGATTAGAATGCTCATGTCCGATGCCAGCTTCCGCAAAGAAATCCATTAGAGGGCCGTTGCAAAACTCTGTCCCATTATCAGATCTGATTCTCTTTACTGTGGTCTCTCGCTAATTCAGTACTCCCATGATCAGTTTTGGCAGCATGATCTTCACTTCGTCCTTAGTTATGAGAAGCTTAATCCATGTATAGCGCGAGTAATCATCCACCACTACTAGTGAGAACCTCTTTCCTCCAATGGTTGGGGGAGTAACAGGACCAAACAAGTCCATATGTAGTAACTCCAGCACTCGGGTAGTGCTTGGGCTGATTGCTTTGTTTTTTAAGGATGCCTTTGTTTGCTTTCCTTGCGGACAAGCCTTGTAAACTCCTTCTTTCTTGAACACTCCACTAGGTAAACCCTTTACCAAGTCATGCTTAGCCAAATAGTTGATTGTTTTGAAGTTCAGATGGCTTAGTCTCTTATGCCATAACCAGTTTATCTCTGACGTATTAGTGGCAATAAAGCATGAGCCAATCTGCCCACTCAGCCAGCCTACTACATAGAGTCCACCTTTGCGAACTCCCCTCAACTTGATGTCTCTGTATCCTTATCCTTGATCTGACACTCAGATTCCTCAAAAGAGAAAATATAACCATTTTCGTGGAATTGACTGACACTAAGTAAATTATGCTCCAAGTTGGTGACGAGTGATACATTTATTATTCTCAATCCATTCTGCTCGATGCATCCTCCTCCGATTATTGTTCCTTTAGAGTTGTCACCAAATAGCACTGGTGGTCCTCGTAGCATATTGAGCTCTGAAAAGAATTCCCTGATTCCTGTCATGTGAGATGAGCATCCGCTGTCGAGAATCCATTCATTTTTCTTTTTTGGTACCTGTTCTTGTGTTCACAAGAATTTAACATTTAGGTCCCCGAGTCTTTGTGGGTCCTGCAGGATTAGCTCATGTAATCATCCCTTTTTGGGATCCACACTTTTGTGATCTTGACAACAGATGTGAGTTTATTGTTGTCATTAACAACAACCTTTTCCTTTCTTCTGAAATAATGCATGTTTTTGGATTAAGATGGTGTGGATGTGTGTGAAGTTTTCTTGTGACTACATTTCTTTTGAGAACCTTGTAAAACTGTATTTCGGATGTGAGTACCTCGATGGCAACTTGTTTACAAGTGTGATCCGCCAGGGTTAGCATTCAAATGAAATTCGTGATTTGGCTCTGGCCTCAAGTAGGTGTTCCCCCTGCTTGGTATGTTCCTCCTCTCAAGATATAGTTAAGATTTTGGTTCCCTGGATGATATACTCACCGAGTTGGGTGTTCAGCTTCCTCATAGACTGTACCGAAGGGATTCGTGAACTGAATCACGAAGTCCGTTTGCCAAAAAATCGTTAATTGGAATATCAAAAATAAATTGCTATGCCTATAATTAATCCTAGCATGCTCCTATTAAATATGCATAAGGGGGTTTATGCGAAATACCTGGATTGCAAAACCCTGAAGAACGAGTGCGCGGAGATTCCTCTTGATCTTTCCCACGCACAAAGATTTAATTCCTAACAGATTGAGGAAATAAATCTTATGAAAATAAAACAATTATTTTCGAAAAACAAGGAGAGAGAGAGAAGAAAAATCCTCCTGATCTGATCTTCTGATCTGTATCCCAACTCAATCTGAATATCTGGTGAAGATTCCCTTCAGATTCCTTGCCCGGTTGAGAAGCAGAATTTCCTCCTCGTTCTCAGATGTAGTCGATCACCACAGCTCCCAAATTCTAGTTTGCTGTGTGCAATTTATGATCTTGTGGTGTGTTGAGATCTGAGGAACTGAGGCCTATTTATAGGAAAATACTGGACTTCTATTGGGCTTGAGTTTCACGGGCCAGACCAGAGACCAGAATGAAAATAGCAGATAAGACCTATCAATTAATTAATTCCCATATTCAACCCAGAATATAATTAATTAATTAATATTGATTCATTCCACCAGAGAATCAGTAATGTCCTACCTATTTGCTACCACATTTTGAGGTACGGGTTGCATGGGCTCGGTATATCCCCACATTTAAGGTTGCAGACATTCGTTAATTAATTTAAGCTCTGACAAGCTATTTAATTAATTAACATCTTATATTCCTGAATCAATCCACTTAAACCTTTTCACTTATGCTTGAACTTAATCAGCCTGCAGGACTTAGCATAACGAACCTTTTGAGTTGTTCAGGGAATGTCACCATCCTGTACTGGATGTGGTTAACTAGTTCCAGTACCAGACAGTCATACACAAACTGCTATTACCCAAGATACAGATATACAAGCTCAACTAGAGCCCTTCACTGCAACTCAAAGTAATACACAATCTGCATATACTTCTGTACCTTCATATAGGCTTAGGATCTCATCAAGCCATAGAGATCTAGATTCTTTTAATGTCAGATAAAAGAATCGATCTCGACTTAGGTCCTTATAAATGTGTGCCCCACACCAGCATACCAAGCCATCCAAGATAAGATGCTTATTACTGCATATGCTACAGCCTACACCGACATTTTTTCCTAGAGCTGTCTCAGCTGTGATAACTATTTATATCTCGCTAGGTCAAACGATCCATACGATCTTCCATGATCTTCTACACACCGTATGATCTCCCCTATCGACGAGATAAGAGGATAATTGCGTTGCGATACATGTTTGTTAATTCAGACAGGAGATGAACATACAACATTTATGATTCCCAATATATTAACCAATCGTCAATGTACATAATATACCAATCATAATGCTTTCAGTATATAAATCCATCAATCTCCCTATTATACTCAAAGCATTATACAGGTGCTTTCCAGAGTATAACGTGTCTAAACTAATCTAGCTATTACATCAAACATTCTACGTGGATAGCTTTGCCCTCAGCCCAAGGTTACGTACATGCATCTTGTAGACCTTCTGAGGCAGAGCCTTTGTGAATGGATCCGCTAGATTATTTCTTTTATCAATCTTCTCTACTAGCACATCACCCCTTTCTACAATTTCTCGTATGATATGGTATTTCCTTTCAATGTGTTTTGTTTCTCTCTGAGTTCGTGGTTCCTTTGAATTAGCCACAGCTCCCGAATTATCACAATATATCTTAATTGTCTTGGGTAGCTTAGGAATCACGTCCAACTCCAGAAGGAAGTTTCAAAACCATACTGCTTCTTTCGAAGCTTCAGAAGCTGCCACATATTCAGCTTCCATGGTGGATTCTGCAATGCACTTCTGCTTTGCACTCCTCCATGATATGGCCCCACCTCCCAATGTAAACACATAGCCAGAGGTGGACTTCTTTTCATCTCGGTCTGCCTGGAAATCCGAATTAGTATAACCCAACTCCTCACACTGATAGACGAGACAATAGTCTCTAGTCATTTTCAGGTATTTGAGTATGTGCTTTACCGCGGTCCAATGCGCCTGTCCAGGGTTGGACTGGTATCTCGCTACCATGCCTACAACAAAGCAGATATTTGGCCTCGTACATAGCATTGCATACATGAGGCTCCCCACGACCGATGCATACGGCAAGTTCCTCATTTCATCTTTCTCCCTTTGTGTCACCGGACACTGATCCTTGGAAAGATATATGCCATGTCTGAAGGGTAACAGACCTTTCTTGGCAGTTTGCATGCTGAAACGGGCAATCACAATATCCACATATGATCCTCGAGACAAGGTCAGCATCCTCTTATTGCGCTCGAGCAATACTTTTACCCCTAGGATGTATCCTGCCTCCCCAAGGTCCTTCATATGAAACTGCTCGGATAATCACCCCTTTATGCCCGAGAATACTTCCACATTGTCGCTGAAGGGATTCGTGAAATGAATCACGAAGTCCGTTTGCCAAGGATCGTTAATTGGAATATCAAAAATAAATTGCTATGCCTATGAAAAATCCTAGCATGCTCCTATATTATTATGCATAAGAAGGTTTATGCAGAATACCTGGATCAATGAACTCTGAAGAACGCGTGCGCGGAGATGCCCTTTGATCTTTCCCACGCACAAGGATTTAATTTCCTAACAGATTGAGGAAATAAATCTATGAAAATAATACAATTATTTTCAAAAATAAAGAGGAGAGAGAGAAGAAGAAAAATCCTCCTGAATTGATCTTCTGATCTGTATCCCAACTCGATCTGAAAATTCGGTGAAGATTCTCTATCAGATCCCTTGCCCGGTTGAGAAGCAGAATTTCCTCCTCGTTCTCAGATCTTAGTCGATCACCACAACTCCCAAACTCTGGTTTGCTGTGTGCAACTTATGATCTTGTGGTGTGTTGAGATCTGAGGAACTGAGGCCTATTTATAGGAAATTACTGGACTCCTATTGGGCTTGAGTTTCATGGGCCAGACCAGGGACCAAAATGCAAATAGCAAATAAGGCCTATCAATTAATTAATTCCCATATTCAACCCAGAATATAATTAATTAATTAATATTGATTCATTCCACCAGAGAATCAATACTGTCCTACCTATTTGCTACCACGTTTTGAGGTACGGGTTGCATGGGCGCGGTATATCCCCACATTTAAGGTTACAGACATTCGTTAATTAATTTAAGCTCTGACAAGCTATTTAATTAATTAACATCTTATATTCCTGAATCAATCCACTCAAACCTTTTCACTTATGCTTGAACTTAATCAGCCTGCAGGACTTAGCATAACGAACCTTTTGAGCTGTTCACGGAATGACGAGTCCAGTGGTGAATCTAAAAGTTGCATGCGAGGATCGAAGTGATATTGATGTGTTCTAGTCCTTCCCGCTCATCCAGCTTCTACAAGCGGAGAATTAGTTATAGCGTATAGGGGTCACCATCCTATACAGGATGTGGTTACCTAGTTCCAGTACCAGACAGTCATACACAAACTGCTATTACCCAAGTTGAATCCGAGATCCGGAGAAATCGATCAGTTTTTCCCTCAGATAGCTGCCGCCACTCTCTCTCAATTTTCAATATACTGAAACCCTAATGATCTGATAGAGAGAAGGCCTATATATAGTGTTAGGGTTTTGAGAAACCCTAACCCTAATGGGCTGTGAGCAGTTAACGGGCCAGACCAGGGATCAGATGCAAATAATAAAGTGGGCCCTCTTTATTAATTAATCATTTCTTGTTCAACCCAGAACATAATTAATTAATAAAACATTGTTTTAACCTTCACCACGGTAACAATGCTGACTCGCCCCTTTATTACCACGTTATTAGGAACGGGTTGCACCAAACTAACATGATCCACATATTTAAGGTTTTAGACATTCATTAATTAATTTGGCTTATGACAATCAGCCACAATTAATTAATCTCTTATTTCCTGAGTAATGCCACTCACCCTTTTTCACTTATGCCTGAATTATATAATTTAACCTGCAGGGTTTAGCATAATGAACCTTGTGAGCTCCTCAGGGAATGTCACCATCCTGAAACGGATATGCTTACCTAAACGTCCAGACTAAGCAGGCCACACACAAATTGGCAACACCCAAAATACGGGTATAAGAGTACATGTAAGACTCGCCACCATGGTAAATCAAAGTGTGGTCAATCTGTGTGTGCCCCTTATCCTTCAGTTAGGTTTAAGATCATAGGAAGTATGTTAGGGATCTGGCTCATTCATATGTCAATGAGAATGGCACATCCCACTGTTGATCCCATCAATACATAACTATGTACCGACACATCAAGTAGCTAGGATAAGCCCACTTATGAACCGATGTGCCGCAGCTTAGACCGATAGCCTATCCAGGGACCGTCTCAGTTGTGATACTGTTTATATCTCGCTAGGTCAAACGATTCATATGATCCTCTGTGATCTCCTACACACCATATGATCATCCCTATAGGCGAGATAATAGGATATTATGGTTCGTTGTATGTTTGTTCTATCAGACAACGAGTATTGTTTCTGCAACATATATGAAGACCAGTGTACAAAATACTTAATCATATATGCTTTCAGTATATAATCCCAACAATCTCCCACTTATACTTAAAGCATAATACCATTGCTTTACCAAGGTATTAAGTGTGTCTATACTGTCAATCACTCCCACTGCATTCACGTCACCTCTTGTCACGATTTCTCGTATGATGTGATTCCACACATCCTATGTGTTTCACCACCTTGTGAGTCTTGGGTTCCTTTGAGTTTGTCATTGCACCAACATAATCACAATTCCTTGTGATTTAATTAGGCAAACTCAGAACACACACCTCTAGAGGATGGCATCAGAGCTATACTGCTTCTTGCGAAGCTAATGAAGCTGACAAAAACTCAGCCTTCATACCGGAATCCGCAACACACATCTGTGTTAGATTCCTATAACTCCTCCTCTTAGGCCAACACATAGTTAGAGGTCAACTTCCTTTCCTTATGATCCTCCTGGATATCCGATGCCATTCAACTCACAAGGCTCATTCATTAACCAATAAGCCTATCCAGAATTGAACTGATATCTGTTTAACATGCTTATGGCATAACAGATATCTAACTTCGTTCAGTTACAATATAGAAAGATAACAATCTTTCTTGCTATGAACGACTCACCACAGAATCAATTTAAGCGACTTGAGATACCTGAACATCATTTCTTGTGACCACACAAGACTTTAATTCAAAAGATGTTCCAAGATCTCATAAGTCCTACTTCTGAAACTGTTCGGATAACCATCCTTTATTCCTAACAATATCTCCACACCGTTTCCGAATTTGAAAATACCATCTAAATAATGTGCAAGGAAAACCACGCTTCCGCTGACACATAACTAATACATGAAGCTCTCATTCTCGATAGACAATATCGAAATGTCTGTTTCATGACTTTGAAGCTCCTTTAAGTTCATACTTGAACTACCTTGGCTTCGAGACATGATGTTGCACATAACTTATCTGATTGTCGCATACAGATGTCGTCACCTTTTATCAAGGTACCTGTTTATAAAATACGAATGACGTCATCTATCTCCCAGATATTTAGATTCATATGTGCTGTTATGGTTAAAAGAATTCAAATGGGTTTAATAGTTGCAACCAGTGAGAAAGTCTTGTTGTGAAACATACTTTACTCACTAACCTAGACCTTCGAAAACATACTAGGTTACCATTCGAGCATTTCTTTCCTTATATATCAATCAATTACTTATAGCTGGTAAGCTATTTGGCAATCACTGATCCTGATACACAACCATAACCTTTAATGATTCATTTCTGAATCCATAACTTGACGTCATTAAACTGCATCTTTTGTCTTAACAACTTCGTTGCGCTTTAAGGGATAAGTACGATGTTGTTCGTTAAGCTGGGAACAAGTCCAGAGACTGTTTCCACGAACCAGTACCATTAAGCCTGTTAAGGCAACCTCCCACTGCAACGATGCTCCTTTTACATTGTCAGTTAATGGTGCATAAATTTGTGGTTTACCACCTTACACAGGTGACCGTGCAATTGGTACCATACCTTCCAAGGTATGCACAATATGCCACGGGGTATTTCCTGATGGATTTGAATTGTCTTCTCTAAAACGTTAGAGAACAATCTCACATTTGGATTCATGGTTTCATCCTATACAACTTGCTTGTATCTAGGATATACAAAGCAACCATCTTTTTCGTTTACCTGGAGTAGCCCACAAAACAGTAGTAGCTTAAACCTTTCTTCCAACCAATCAGTTTCCTATACAGCTTGACAGCCGAATTACCCATCATTGCCCTTTTGACAGAGTCAAGGTCTGCTAGGGTATATGGAACTGATTCAGAAGGCACTAGATTAAGCATACACACAACTGCTTTTGGCGCTGTTCCCAAAACGAAAATTTGGCAAAGCTCGCATAACTTATAAACTTTTAAAGAATCTTATTTCGTTTATCTACACTATCCCAATCGAGGGATAATAGGTGTAGTTTACTGGGATGCAATCCCTTTGCTCTGCCAGATACTGTAAAACCCATCAATTAAGATACATCATTATGAATGAACCATAATGTTTTTACGGTCTTGTTTAACTTATTCTCTACCTCAGTCTTGAACGCTCTTGATTAAAGCAAGAGACTAAGACTTGTAGTGAACTAGATAAACATATCCAAATCTTAAATGATTACAGTATCAATGCCTGTTAAGGCAACTGCGGAAGTAGACTCAAACCAACAAACTAGAGCAAACACGAAATAACCTATAGAGATACAATCGCCTAACAAAAGGCCTAGTTACCATCTTATACCTCTAAGTAGTTGTCTTAAGTATCATTTCTAGGAATACCTGGATTGAATCCATAATTCCATGAATTACTTAAAACTACTTAGACGTATGTAACCTATCTCTATAGAGATTCTTTAAATTATACCTTAGAACACTGACAGTTTATGTAATCAAGTAATGAAGAGACAATCATCCATAATAGAAAATACTGTTATTCATTATGATAGAAAAACTCTATCGAATAACTGATAATCCAATGGATGAAAAATATGTTTATCAAAACCAAAAACAACATCTCTTCAGAAACTTGAATTAAAACAGAGTTTTTAACATAAACTCAAAGTAAAATCTCCATCAGCTGAAGTAGCAACTTCCAGCATCAATCTTGGAGATGGTAATCCCGCCATCTTCAAGCCTTAAGCTTGATTCCCTGCAAAGTGTAGCAAACACGATTAGTGACCTCAGTTACCACTACCCACTAAAGGGTAGAAAACCGATACTAAACATGTTTCAACAAGCAATGCAAAAGATGACGTACCTTATCCCTTAGTTACCAAACTTGGACAATTTACTTTCCAGTGACCCTTCTTGCCACACTTGAAACATTTGTCCTTCTTGTTATCTTTCTTTCCTTTGTTCTCTCCTTTACCATTCTTCTTCTTCTTCTTCATGTCATTACGACATGATTTAGAAGAACTTTTAGCAAGAGATCTGGAATGAACTGATAAGGCAAGACTACTCCCACTGCTTCCTTCATTCCTCTTTTCTTTGACATCACTCTTTCGACTCGGAAGCAAATCAGAGTAACTCACAGAAAAGACTGAAGAAGCTTCTATTGATACAAGATCCTTGAGCAAACTGTGAACAGTATACTCACTCTTGTTTTTCTCAATAGAAATTCTAAAGTCATCAAATGACTTCGGTAACGTGTTGAGTATCAAGTCAGTTTTGACATGATTGTCAATTTGACCACCCAATAATGTGTACTCATCTATGAGTTGGATGAGTGATTCCACAAGTTCACGAACCGAACAGTTCTGACCCATTTTCTGTCTTACAATGCGCTTGATAAGACTGGATCTAGCATGTCCATCGAGTCCGCCATATGCTACGTCAAGACGTTGCATAATGTCACGCGCAAGCCATACATCACTATAACGAGGACGCAGTGCATCTGACATACCAGCCAAGATATATTGTCTGGCCATGCCATTCGACCACATCCACATGTGATACTGTGCACGCTCCTCATCGGAAGATGTATCGGTCGGCGAACTCGGACAGGGAGTTTGCAGAACAAACAAATGTCCAAATGAATCCAAGAGCTTGACAATGTCACTTTTCCATCCAGAAAAATTCGGACCAGTCAAGGAATTGTGTACGGTTGAATTAATGAGCGATGCAATAATAGACATATCTGAAAACAAATAAGCGAATTAAAGCAAGCACATACTACGAACAATTGAAACAAATATGCATAGAACCTTTAGATAAAACAATGCAATTTGCTTCCTCCAATTGCCCAAGCTAATTCACTGCAAGCTGCTTCAGCAGACGTTTACAGCAAACGCTCAACCAGACCAAAATAGGTCCTTTAATTTCTTAACATGCCAGGTATCTTAAGCAAAAGAAATTAATATTGGAGATCTTAAGACCATGTTCAACCTATCCGGAGCAGGGACATCATTCATGAGTTATACTCCAGGCAACATCTAAGCCAAAGTAACCACAAGCCTAACTCCAGATATTAAAAGGTGATTCGACATACGTACTAGACCCATGCGTCCTGCCCTTAACATCCTTTGTTATCTCATTTAGTTTAATCTTAGAGACCAGTGAAAGTTGTCTCAATGCAAGCCGCTTCAGCAGACGTTTGCTTAGAGGCTCCCACTTCTCATCTTAAATTAAATGTTTTATTTAGAAACCTCATCGCATTAGAACCGGTAAGGAACCTCTAACGTAAGCTGCTTCAGCAGACGTTTACGCTTCCAGATACCTTACTTCCAATGAGAGGTCGTATTTGTGGAGGTCTAATGATCTTGGTTAGAGAAGAACAAAATCCAGCTTAGTATTTTAATTCTAAAGGTTTCATGCGCACACATTATTTTATGTTGCCATAAATTATGTCACATCTAAAATTCCATCATAAATTAATATGATCCCGGAATTTATAGACATAATTTAAAACATAAAATAAATTACATAAGACATGCTCAAAAAATAAATTACAACATGCTTATAACAGTAAATAATTAAAGCAAATAATCATGCTTCCTATTATTTACTAGTGCGCAAATAATAAATCACATCAGTACGAGAAATAATTAAATAAACAAATAAAATTTCTCGTGGCCCCTCAGATGCGATTACAACTGAAATAAATTAAATCTAACTATTACAAGATTTAATTTCAATACAGATCTTCAAACTGGGCCTCTGTTGGACTTGAAATCTGATTTGAACTGATTTAACAGCAACTGGGTTTCAAATTAGGGTTTCTGGCCCAAATTGCAACCAAGCCCTAATTTTCAGACTTGCGGGCCGCCTCCGGGCTGAGAAGCCCGATTCTGCAAACCCTAGGGCTGAAACCCTAATTTTGCACAGCAGCCGCCAGCCACCATTGCAGCCCGCCGGCGCCACCTTTCCGGCCGCCGGCTGCGGCCGGACCTCACAGCCAACGTCGCCCCTGCTCAGCCATCGTCACCAGCCAAACCGCCACGCCTTGGAGTCACCGCAGCCGCGTCTGAAACGCGAGCTCGCGCTCGCTGTGGCCACGCAAAAGCAGCAGCAGGCGCGGCAGAGCTGCGCTGCAGATCCAACGCTGCCGCGGTCTGCTACATCGTGGACCACCGCCACCGCGCGCAGCAGGAGTCATCGCCGGAGAAGCCACGCAAACCAGAAGCAGCCGCGCGCGCAGAGGCCTCGCGCACGCCTCTTGCCGACGAACCCTTTGCTTGCCAGCCCCACCACGCCGTCTGCCATGGACGCAGACCAACCGCAGCATCGCTGCAGCTGCTGCCGGTGTCTGCGCGAACCAGGACAGCTCCGCACGCCAGGAGAAGAAGAGACGCACGAGCCATTTATGCGCGCGCGCGACGGGCAAGCCCGCGCGCCGCCGCCGGCCTGCGCAACCCCTCCGTCGCCTACAATTGCTGTCGTCCTGCTCGTGCTGCCGGACTCAGAGCTCGCCTGGAAGACAAGCAACAGCAACCAGAAATCTGGGCGCGGCCCAGCCACAGTAGAAACCCTAGGGTTTCTGCCGCCGCCGCCACCCTCATGTAGCGCCGCCGTGGTGGTAAAGGGGCTGAACCCAAATCCATGTCGCTTCTCTGTTCTTTGTTCTTCGTTCTTCCTCCGGATCTCAAATTTACAGATTTAAAAAAAATAGAAAATACAAAAGAATAGATCTAGATCTATTACATGATTTTCCCTATTAAATCTAACCACGGATTTTCTCGTGGTGAAAAACAGATCCAAAAAACGAGAAGGCCACGAGAACAAAAACATTCACGACAATTTAAATCCATCCATGAACATACATATTCATTTAATTTCAATTTATCCAAGATAGAGCCTAAGAACATGAACCTCGCTCTGATACCAATTGTAGGGTTTGAGTCTACGATGGACAATACGAGTTGGCATTAAAGAATTTCTTGCCAAGGATCGTTCTTAGGATACCAGGAACAAATTTCAATTAAATAAATCATGCGAACCTATGCATGCTCCTACAAAATTAATTGCAGAGGATGGATTAGAGAATACCTGATTTCACCGTTTGATCTACAGATCTAGATCGGAGCCAACAATGATGAAATAGCCTTAGATCTGAGATAGAACGCCGGCAATGGACAGTGGTTCCTACAGATCTGATCTTCTGATCTGTTCCCTTGCTCCTTGGAAATCTGGTGAGGATTATCTACCAAGTTGAATCCGAGATCCGAAGAAATCAATCAGTTTCTCCCTCAGATAGCCGCCACCACTCTCTCTCAATTTTCAATATACTGAAACCCTAGTTATCACAACTAAATGATCTGATAGAGAGAAGGCCTATATATAGTGTTAGGGTTTTGAGAAACCCTAACCCTAATGGGCTGTGAGCAGTTAATGGGCCAGACCAGGGATCAGATGCAAATAATAAAGTGAGCCCTCTTTATTAATTAATCCTTCATTGTTCAACCCAGAACATAATTAATTAATAAAACATTGTTTTAACCTTCACCACGGTAACAATGATGACTCGCCCCTTTATTACCACGTTATTAGGAACGGTTTGCACCAAACTAACATGATCCACATATTTAAGGTTTTAGACATTCATTAATTAATTTGGCTTATGACAATCAGCCACAATTAATTAATCTCTTACTTCCTGAGTAATGCCACTCACCCTTTTTCACTTATGCCTGAATTAAATAATTCAACCTGCAAGGTTTAGCATAATGAACCTTGTGAGATCCTCAGGGAATGTCACCATCCTGAAACGGATATGCTTACCTAAACGTCCAGACTAAGCAGGCCACGCACAAATTGGCAACACCCAAAATACGGGTATAAGAGTACATGTAAGACTCGCCACCATGGTAAATCAAAGTGTGGTCAATCTGTGTGTGCCCCTTATCCTTCAGTTAGGTTTAAGATCATAGGAAGTATGTTAGGGATCTGGCTCATTCATATGTCAATGAGAATGGCACATCCCACTGTTGATCCCATCAATACATAACTATGTACCGACACAGCAAGTAGCTAAGATAAGCCCACTTATGAACCGATGTGCCGCAGCTTAGACCAACAGCCTATCCAGGGACCATCTCAGCTGTGATACTGTTTATATCTCGCTAGGTCAAACGATTCATATGATCCTCTGTGATCTCCTACACACCATATGATCATCCCTATAGGCGAGATAATAGGATATTATGGTTCGTTGTATGTTTGTTCTATCAGACAACGAGTATTGTTGCGGCAACATATATGAAGACCAGTGTACAAAACACTTAATCATATATGCTTTCAGTATATAATCCCAACAATAGTCTACACCTTCTTTCTGACTATAACCCTTCGCCACCAGCCTTGCTTTGAAAGCTGTAATTTCACCATTTGCTCCTTTCTTTCTTTTGTATACCCATTTGCACCCTATGGCTCGACAGCCATTTGGCAAATCAGTTTTCTGGTATACATCCATAGCCGTAATGGATTCTATTTCAGAATCCATGGCGATCAACCATTTGTCTGCATCCTTATCAGATACCGCCTCATCATATGTCCAGGGATCGGTATCATCTAGTCCATTTTCTCGGATCAAGTCAGAAGACTCTCCCACGAACATGTACCTTTCGGGTTGGTGGACAACCCTCCCACTGCGACGAGGCATCTGAACCGTGTCAGTAGTTGGCACAGTACGCGTTGGTCCCATACCTTGCATTAGTGGCAGTGTTGGTATAGCCTCACCTGTTGTAGGTGGATTTACCATTACACTGGGCTTTCCTGATGGAATTGCTTCTTTCTCCTCAAGTTCGTGGAGGACAATTTCACTCTTGGATCTGTGGTTTCTTACATATTCGTCCTCCAAAAATCTCGCGTTGGTACTGACAACGACTTTCTGATTCTCAGGACAATAGAAATAACCACCTTTTTTTTGCCTGGGATACCCTACAAACAGCATCAGCTTACACCTACTTTCTAATTTATCAGGTTCCTTTGTTAGCACATATGCCGGACAACCCCAAACCCTCACTCTGTTCAAACTTGGCTTTCGCCCATACCAGAGTTTCAGAGGTGTTTTAGGAACTGATTTAGAAGGTACCAGGTTAAGCAAATAGGCCGCTGTCTCCAAGGCATATCCCCAAAACAAAATCGGCAAGCTTGCATAACTTATCATCGACCTGACCATTTCCAAGAGAGTTCTATTTCTTCTTTCCACTACACCATTTTGTTGAGTGGTTCCTGGTGCAGTCCACTGGGATGTAATCCTGTTATCTGACAAGTACTGCAAGAACTCGTTACTGAGGTATTCTCCACCACGATCTGATCGTAGTGTCTTGATAGTCTTACCAAGCTTCTTTTCTACCTCAGTCCTAAACTCTTTGAATTTCTCAAAGCATTCAGACTTATGGCGAAGCAAATTGACATATCCGAATCTTGAGTAATCCTCAATGAATGTGGCGAAATACTCATAACCTCCACGAGCTTGCGTGGACATTGGTCCACATAAGTCAGAGTGGATCAATTCCAACACATTCTCTGCTCGAGACTGACTTGCCTTAAAAGGCCTGGTCGTCATCTTTCCTTCTATACAGGACTCACAGATTTGATGTGGTACCACTTGGAAAGAATCCAAGAGCCCATCGCGTGCTAATCTTTTGATCCTCTTTAGATTGATGTGACCTAGTCTCAAGTGCCAGAGATATGTTTGATCCTCATCGGAAGAAAACTTTCTCTTTAAATGATTATTATTATTGGATGAGTTTGCAAAATTCACGGAAGATTTATGCATACAATCAATGATATAGAGAGAGTCGATCAGTTTGTCATGACAGATAACACCGTTATTACCAATGATAGAAACTCCACTATCAAAAATAACTGAATATCCATCACAAAATAACTTGGAAACTGAAATTAAGTTCCGCCAAAAAACCAGCACATATAAAACATCTCTCAAAATCAAAACATTGTTTCAAAGCATAAAGTAAAATCTCCAATGGCTACTGCTGATACTCGCTCTCCGCTACCCATTGAGATGGTAATCTCGTCATGCTTCAGCTGCCTTGTCGGCCTGAACCCCTGCAAAGTATAACAAACATGGTCAGTAGCTCCAGTATCCACTACCCAAGAATGGGTAGAAGCCGATACTAAACATGTTTCCATTATAAATGCACATGACGTACCTTGTCTACCCGTGCCGAGCACTAGACAATCTACTTCACTTCGCTTGCGTTTGCATGGCCTGATGACATCTTCTGCTAAATCAGCTTCATCTAACCTTTGAAGCATTTCCTTTGCTTCAGCAACTGTCTTGTTAAAAGCTGACAAAGTTGGAGCAAATTCCAATGCCCTAAGGTCAGATTCCTCTCGCATCAGGGCTAAGAGCAACTCAGGAAGAGTAAACTCGCGCCTGGTACCAAGGGATTTGATGAAATCATCATAAGAATCAGAGAGAGAGTGCAGGGCATTGTTTATTTATGCCCGCTTACTGACTTGTCCATCTCTCTTTCTGTACTTTCTCATAATTCTCATCATACTGATAAAGTGCAGAAGCAACGAACTCCCATCAGTCATCCTCTTGCAGACCAGGTCCTCCACAAGATTATAACTGACAGTTCGTCTCACCTTCCCATAAACTTTCACAAGGTCCCTCCATATCTCAACAGCAGTTCAGAACTTCTTGTACTTGAGCTTTAATTCTCTAGACAGACTGTTCATGATGAGTCTGTGGGCAAACTCATCAGAAGCTACCCATCTGTCATAGGACACTCGCACATAACCAGTACAGTTCCAATACTTTGGAGATAGAGGGTCCATGTAAAGCACATGGGCATGTTTTGCAGTGCAGAGTATTTCCATGAAGCAAAACTTCCACTCAGGAAAATTGGGACCGGTTAAAGGGTTTAGTGCTAAGAGGTTTACAATATGAATAGACATGTCTGAAAACAAAAAATTAAAGCTGAAATTAAAACATAGTCGCAAACTATTGAAACAATTAAATATTGAAACCTTATGATAAAGCAATATTAATGTTTCCTCCAATTTGCCTAAGTATTACTATTGCAAGCCACACATGGGACGTTTACAACAAAACACTTAACCAGACTGCATCTTTCAATTCCAGTCCTTTAATTCCAATCCATGACCGGGTTCCTTAGACAAATGGAATTAATAATTGGAGACTAACTTAAGACCATATTATCCTACTGAGCAGGGACATCACAAATGAGTTATAGTCTGGATAACATCTAAGCTAGCTTACCACCAAAGCCAACCCTCCCATATAAGGATCTATTAGAACACACCCAATCCCTATAATAAGGCTGTCTAATTTAATTCAATCCTTAGAGAACTTATGAAATTCAATACGCAAGCTACACATGTAGGCGTTTACGCATGAACTCCCACTTCTCACATGAATTAAATGTTTGTTTTAAGAAATCCTATCTATTAGAACTTATGAATAATAAATTAAGTAAGCTACACATGTAGACGTTTACCTAATAAATTACCCACTTCCAATAAAGGATCGCTTTGTGGAGGTCTTACTAAATTATGAGCTAAGTAATTTTTAGTTCATACGGTTCAATTGCACAGATTAATTTATGTAGCCATAATTATTACATTGCTAAAATTCTATCATGCATAGCATGAACCCCGAATTTATAGTTATAATTAATTACACAAAATAAATCACATAGCATGCTTTAAAGCTGTAAATAAAAGCAGTAAACGTGCTCCTATTATCTACAACATGCTTAAATGCTGCGCAATTAAATTAAACACATATATCATGCGAAGGCAGATAATAAAACAAATAAAAAATGTCCTCGTGGCCCCATGATAAAAATAAAATTAATTCTAACTATTACAAGTTGAAATTAATTATACAGATCTTCGACTGGGCTCCTACTACTTGGACTGTGATCTGAATTTATTTTCTGAATCTGCGCCTCCAAGATTTGATCCATCAGAAAATTGGACAACTGGGCCAGTTAACCAGATCGCAGGCCTAGGCACACATTGCAAGCCCAATAGCCCGCGAGAACTTAGCCCGACGAGCCACCACCGATGAACCACCACCGCCGGCGACTCGCCGCCGTCGTGAGGGCTCCCGACATGCGCAACAGCCATGCATGTACGTGCATGGTTGCAGCCCGCGATGCCACCTCCTCCGACCGTTACCCGTTTCGCATGCCGCCGCCCCGGCTTGCCCTGACTGTCGCCCGAACTGCAGTTCACTTTTCTTCTCCACCGTCGGCCTCCGTAACTCACCGGAATCGCGCAAGAATAGAATCGGAAGCTCACGCGAACCATGCAAAAAACCCTAAGGTTTTTTCGTGTTTCGGCCGCACGCCCAGCCCTATCGCCACCCTAGCCCGCGTCGCCGGCCACCCGAGCCACTGCTGCCACCAACTGCTCCGCCTGCCGATGTCGACCGAGGGAGGGAGACCCACCGTCGGTGCGTGTAGGGTCATGCATGCCTGCTGCACACGCAAGCACCCGTGCGTCCCAGCCGCGTGCCCTGCCGTCCCTCGCGCCGTTGACCGCGCCCGAAGCCACCGCACCCAGCCCTGGCCGGCCACGGGCCGCGCGGCCCCTGCCTGCGTGCGCGCGCGCTGAAACCCTAGGGTTTTCGCTCGGCTGCGCCGCTGCCATGGCCCCGCCGCGCGCCCTGCCGCCATGCTGTCGCTGCGCCTGATCGCCGTGCATGGCCATGCTGCCGTGCCGGTGCTATCATGCATTTTGTGGCCCTTCGTTCTTCGTGTTCTTCGTTCTTCGTTCTTCGTTCTTCGTTTTACAGATTTAATTTTTGAAATAAAATATTGCATTTGAAATATCTAATCACATTCTAAAAATCTAAATCTAACCACGGATTTATCTCGTGGGTGAAAAATGAATCCATATAAAAGGGCGGATTAACCCGAGAACCACGAGGATGAAAAAACATGAACATACAATCCAAAAACCCATGCAATCATTCAATAATAATTATCATGCAGATCATGGGCAATATTATTTTTCCGATAGAGCCAATTAATTCAACCTGGCTCTGATACCAATTGAAGGGATTCATGAACTAAATCACGAAGTCCGTTTGCCAAGGATTGTTAATTGGAATATCAAAAATAAATTGCTATGCCTATGATTAATCCTAGCATGCTCCTATTGAATATGCATAAGGGGGTTTATGCGGAATACCTGGATTGCGAAACCCTGAATAATGAGTGCGCGGAGATTCCTCTTAATCTTTCCCACGCAAAAAGATTTAATTCCTAATAGATTGAGGAAATAAATCTTACGAAAATGAAACAATTATTTTCGAAAAACAAGGAGAGAGAGAGAAGAAAAATCCTCCTAATCTGATCTTCTGATCTGTATCCCAACTCAATCTGAATATCTGGTGAAGATTCCCTTCAGATTCCTTTCCCAGTTGAGAAGCAGAATTTCCTCCTCGTTCTCAGATCTAGTCGATCACCACAGCTCCCAAATTCACTGAGGTCTATTTATAGGAAAATAATGGACTTCTATTGGGCCTGAGTTTCATGGGCTTGACCAGCGACCATAATGCAAATAGCAAATAAGGCCTATCAATTAATTAATTCCTATATTCATCCCAGAATATAATTAATTAATTAATATTGATTCATTCCACCAGAGAATCAATACTGTCCTACCTCTTTGCTACCACGTTTTGAGGTACGAGTTGTATGGGCTCGGTATATCCCCACATTTAAGGTTACAAACATTCGTTAATTAATTTAAGCTCTGACAAGCTATTTAATTAATTAACATCTTATATTCCTGAATCAATCCACTCAAACCTTTTCACTTATGCTTGAACTTAATCAGCCTGCAGGACTTAGCATAACGAACCTTTTGAGCTGTTCAGGGAATGTCACCATCCTGTACTGGATGTGGTTACCTAGTTCCAGTATCAGACAGTCATCCACAAACTGCTGTTACCCGAGATACATATATACAAGCTCAACTAGAGCCCTTCACTGCAACTCAAAGTAATACACAATCTGCATATACTTCTGTACCTTCATATAGGCTTAGGATCTCTATCAAGCCATAGAGATCTAGATTCTTTTAATGTCAGATAAAAGAATCGATCTCAACTTAGGTCCTTATCAATGTGTGCCCCACACCAGCATACCAAGCCATCCAAGATAAGATGCTTATTACTGCGTATGCTGCAGCCTACACCGAGAGTTTATCCTGGAACTGTCTCAGTTGTGATAACAATTTATATCTCGCTAGATCAAACAATCCATACGAACTTCCGTGATCTTCTACACACCGTATGATCTCCCTATCGACAAGATAAGAGGATAATTGCGTTTGTGACACATGTTTGTTAATTCAGACAGGAGATGAACATACAACATTTATGATTCCTAGTATATTAACCAATCGACCTTGTACATAATATACCAATCATAATGCTTTCAGTATATAAATCCATCAATCTCCCACTTATACTCAAAGCATTATACAGGTGCTTTCCAGAGTATAACGTGTCTAAACTAATCTAGCTAATACATCAATCATTCTACGTGGCTGGCTTTGCCCTCAGCCCAAGGTTACATACATGCATCTTGTAGACCTTCTGAGGCAGAGCTTTTGTGAATGGATCCGCTAGATTATCTTTTGTATCAATCTTCTCTACTAGCACATCACCCCTTGCTACGATTTCTCGTATAATATGGTACTTTCTTTCAATGTGTTTTGTTGCTCTGTGAGTTCGTGGTTCCTTTGAATTAGCCACAACTCCTAAATTATCACAATATACTGTGATGGTCTTGGGCAGCTTAGGAATCACGTCCAACTCCAGAAGGAAGTTTCGAAACCATACTGCTTCTTTCGAAGCGTCAGAAGCTGCCACATATTCTGCTTCCATGGTGGAGTCAGCAATGCACTTCTGCTTTACACTCCTCCATGATATTGCCCCACCTCACAATGTAAACACATAGCCAGAGGTGGACTTCTTTTCATCTCGGTCTGCCTGGAAATCCGAATCTATATAACCCACACGTTACAACTCCTCACACTGATAGACGAGATAATAGTCTCTAGTCCTTTTCAAGTATTTGAGTATGTGCTTTACCGCGGTCCAATGCATCTGTCCAGGGTTAGACTGGTATCTCGCTACCATGCCTACATCAAAGCTGATATCTGGCCTCGTACATAGCATTGCATACATGAGGCTTCCCACGGCCGATGCATACGGCACATTCCTCATCTCATCTTTCTCCTTTTGTGTCATCGGACACTGATCCTTGGAAAGATGTATACCATGTCTGAAGGGTAACAGACCTTTCTTGGCAGTTTGCATGCTGAAACGGGCAATCACAATATCCACATATGATCCTTGAGACAAGGTCAACATCCTCTTATTGCGCTCCCGCAATACTTTTACCCCTAGGATGTGTATCCTGCCTCCCCAAGGTCTTTCATATGAAACTGTTCAGATAACCACCCCTTTATGCCCGATAATACTTCCACATTGTCGCCAAATAGGAGAATATCATCTACATAAAGTGCAAGGAACACCACGCTTCCGCTGACACATAGACGGTACACGCAACCCTCGTTTGAATATTGTCAAAATCCATAGGATTTAATCACTTCATTAAAACGCAGATTCCATGACCGTGAAGCTTGTTTAAGTCTATACAGCGACTTCCTTAGCTTCCAGACCAAATGTTCTTCGCCCTTCTGCACATAACCTTCTGGCTGTTGCATATAGATGTCCCTACCTTCTTCAAGGTACCCATTTAGAAACGCGGTTTTGACATCCATCTGCCAGATCTCTAGGTCCTTATGTGCTGCTATGGCTAGGAGTATACGAATGGACTTAAGCATGGCTACCGGTGAGAAGGTCTCGTCATAGTCTACACCTTCTTTCTGACTATAACCCTTCGCCACCAGCCTTGCTTTGAAAGCTGTAATTTCACCATTCGCTCCTTTCTTTGTTTTGTATACCCATTTGCACCCTATGGCTCGACAGCCATCTGGCAAATCAGTTTTCTGGTATATATCCATAGCCGTAATGGATTCTATTTCCGAATCCATAGCGATCAGCCATTTGTCTGCATCTTTATCAGATACCGCCTCGTCATTTGTCCAGGGATCAATATCATCCAGTCCATTTTTCGGGATCAAGTCAGAGGACTCTCCCACAAACATATACCTCTCGGCTTGGTGGACAACCCTTCCACTGCGACGAGGCATCTGAACGGTGTCAGTAGTTGGCACAGTACCCGTTGGTCCCATACCTTGCATTAGTGGCAGTGTTGGTATAGCCTCACCTGTTATAGGTGGATTTACCACTACACTGGGCTTTCCAGATGGAATTGCTTCCTTATCCTCAAGCTCGTGGAGGATAATTTCACTCTTGGATCTGTGGTTTCTTACATATTCGTCCTCCAAGAATCTTGCGTTGGTACTGAGAACCACTTTCTGATTCTCAGGACAATAAAAGTAACCACCTTTCGTTTGCCTGGGATATCCTACAAACAACATCAGCTTACACCTACTTTCTAACTTATCAGGTTCCTTTGTCAGCACATATGCCGGACAACCCCAAACCCTCACTCTGTTCAAACTTGGCTTTCGCCCATACCAGAGTTCCGGAGGCATTTTAGGAACTGATTTAGAAGGTACCAGGTTAAGCAAGTAGGCCGCTGTCTCCAAGGCATATCCCCAAAACGAAATCGGCAAGCTTGCATAACTCATCATCCACCTGACCATTTCCAAGAGAGTTCTATTTCTTCATTCCGCCACACCATTTTGTTGAGGGGTTCTTGGTGCTGTCCACTGGGATGTAATCTTATTGTCTGACAAGTACTGCAAGAACTCGTTACTGAGGTATTCTCCACCATGATCTGATCGTAGTGTCTTGATAGTGTTACCTAGCTTCTTTTCTACCTCAGTCCTAAACTCTTTGAATTTCTCGAAGCATTCAGACTTGTGGCGAAGCAAATAGACATATCCGAATCTTGAGTAATCGTCAATGAATGTGGCGAAGTACTCATAACCTCCACGAGCTTGCCTGGACATTGGTCCACATAAGTCAGAGTGGATCAATTCCAACACATCCTCTGCTCGAGACTGACTTGCCTTAAAAGGCCTTGTCGTCATCTTTCCCTCTATACAAGATTCACAGATTTGATGCGGTACCACTTGAAAAGAATCCAAGATCCCATCGCATGCTATTCTTTTAATCCTCTTTAGATTGATGTGACCTAGTCTCAAGTGCCAGAAATATGTTTGATCCTCATCGGAAGAAAACTTTCTCTTTAAATGATTATTATCATTGGATGCGTTTGCAACATTCATGGAAGATTTATGCATACAATCAATGATATAGAGAGAGTCAATCAGTTTTCCACGACAGATAACATATTATTACCAATGATAGAAACTCCACTATCAAATATAACCGAATATCCATCACTAAATAACTTGGAAACTAAAATTAAGTTCCGCCGTAAAACTGGCACATATAAAACATCTCTCAAAATCAAAACATTGTTCTCAAAGCATAAAGTAAAATCTCCAATGGCTACTGCTGAGACTCGCTCTCCGCTGCTTATTGAGATGGTTATCTCGTCATGCATCAGCTGCCTTGTTTGGCCTGAACCCCCACAAAGTATAACAAACATGATAAGTGACTCTAGTATCCACTACCCAAGAATAAGTAGAAACTGATGCTAAACATGTTTCCATTATAAATGCACAGGACGTACCTTGTCTACCCGTGCTAGGCACTAGACAATTTACTTCACTTCGCTTGCGTTTGCATGGCCTGATGATGTCTTCTGCCAGATCAGCTTCATCTAACCTTCTGGAGTTGGACGTGATTCCTAAGCTGCCCAAGACTATCACGGTATATTGTGATAATTTGGGAGCTTTGGCTAATTCAAAGGAACCACGAACTCACAGAGCAACAAAACACATTGAAAGGAAGTACCATATTATACGAGAAATCATAGCAAGGGGTGATGTGCTAGTAGAGAAGATTGATACAAAAGATAATCTAGCGGATCAATTCACAAAAGCTCTGCCTCAGAAGGTCTACAAGATGCATGTATGTAACCTTGGGCTGAGGGCAAAGCCAGCCACGTAGAATGATTGATGTATTAGCTAGATTAGTTTAGACACGTTATACTCTGGAAAGAAACTGTATAATGCTTTGAGTATAAGTGGGAGATTGATGGGTTTATATACTGAAAGCATTATGATTGGTGTATTATGTACAAGGTCGAATGGTTAATATATTGGGAATCATAAATGTTGTATGTTCATCTCCTATCTGAATTAACAAACATGTGTCGCAAACACAATTATCCTCTTATCTTGTCAATAAGGTGATCATACGGTGTGTAGTAGATCATGGAAGATTGTATGGATCGTTTGACCTAGCGAGATATAAATGGTTATCACAGCTGAGACAGTTCCAGGATAAACTGTCGGTTATGCTGCAGCTTACGCGGCAATAAGCATCTTATCTTGGATAGCTGGGTATGCTGGTGTGGGGCACACATTGATAAGGACCTAAGTCGAGATCGATTCTTATATCTGACATTAAAAGAATCTAGATCTCTATGGCTTGATGAGATCCTAAGCCTAAATGAAGGTACAAAAGTATATGCAGGTTGTGTATTACTTTAAGTTGCAGTGAAAGGCTCTGGCTGAGCTTGTATATCTGTTTCTTGGGTAATAGCAGTTTGTGTATGACTCTCTGGTACTGGAACTAGGTAACCACATCCAGTATAGAATTGTGACATTCCCTGAGCAGCTCAAAAGGTTCGTTATGCTAAAGTCCTGCAGGCTGATTACGTTCAAGCATAAGTGAAAAGATTTGAGTGGATTGACTCAAGAATATAAGATGTTAATTAATTAAATAGCTTGTCAGAGCTTAAATTAATTAACGAATGTCTGAAACCTTAAATGTGGGGATAAACCGAGCCCATGCAACCCGTACCCCAAAACGTGGTAGCAAATAGGTAGGACAGTATTGATTCTCTGGTGGAATGAATCAATATTAATTAATTAATTATATTCTGGGTTGAATATGTGAATTAATTAATTGATAGGCCTTATTTGCTATTTGCATTCTGGTCCCTGGTCTGGCCCATGAAACTCAGGCCCAATAGAAGTCCATTATTTTCCTATAAATAGACCTCAGTTCCTCAGATCTCAACACACCACAAGATCATAAGTTGCACACATCAAACCAGTAGGGGTGGCAATTTTCGATCCGATTCGATAATCCGACACGAATCCGCACGATAATAACGGATACGGATTGAGGCTTATCGGATATGGATTCTTATCGGATCGACACGATAAGGACACAAAAATTTCGGATCGGATTTGGATTGGATACGGATCGGATACGGATATCCGTTAATAAATTAATAAAAATTATTTATTTTTTAAATATAATAATTAATTAATTGATTTTGATATATTAATATAGATTGATATATTAATATAGATTTAAAGCTCTTTCAAAAACTCAAATCTTTTGATTCTTCATTATTCGTGTCCCATTATTATTTCACCACTAAAAAATGTATTTATTTATCTATTAATTATATTTTTAATATTTTTTTCTTTTTTTTATCAACATTTAATAACTTTTTTTTCTCAACTTCAAGTTTCAATTAAGTTGTATCAACAACGAATTAACTAAAAGGTGGGATCTTAAATTTTAATGTTGATGAAAGTATTGTAGATTCTCATTAATTGTCTCAACTCTTTCAATTTCACCATGATAGATTTAAAGTATTTATTATAATTTATTTTATTTGTTATAAATCAGTTTTAATTAATATTTTCCTCCCTCAAAATTGTAAGTGAAGTATTGACGACTAAGGTGAAAGATTGATCAGTATTTAGAAATGAACATGTTTGATCACTAGAATTAGAATTTAAGATTTATCTATGTATCTTCGAATATTTGATTGAGGATTTTAGTTTCAAATGAAGTTGCAGTTTTATTTATTTATCAAACACATTATTTGAACAATCAAATATGAATATTTTGTATTATCTTATCAATTTTTTATTGGATTATAATTGTGTTTATTGAAACGAATTCTTATTGAATTAATCCGATTTGGATTCTTATCGGATCGGATACATAACGGATCATTCAGATTGGATACTTATTGGATCCTTAATGGATACAGATCGGATTCACGCGGATACGAATTTGAGCTTAACAGATCGGATATGGATACAAATTTTATTTTTTCTTAACGGATTGGAACGAATTTGACCTTAACGGATCGGATCGATAACGGATTGACACGATAAGGATCCGATCCGCACGAATTGTCACCCCTACAAACCAGAATTTGGGAGCTGTGGTGATCGATTGATATGAGAAATGAGGAGGAAATTCTGCTTCTCAACCGGGCAAGGAGTCTGAAGGGAATCTTCACCAGATATTCTGATTGAATTGGGATACAGATCAGAAGATCAGATCAGGAGGATTATCTTCTTTCTTCTCTCTCCTTCTTGTTTTCAAAATTACTTATTAATTTTCATAGATTTATATCCTCAATCTGTTAGGAAATTAATCTTTGTGCGTGGTAAAAAGATCAAGAGGAATCTCCGCGCACTCGTTCTTCAGTGTTTCGCAATCCTGATATTCCGCATAAACCCCCTTATGCATATTCTATAGGAGCATGCTAGGATTAATCATAGGCATAACAATTTATTTTTTATAATTCCAATTAACGATCCTTGGCAAACGGACTTCGTGATTCAGTTCACGAATCCCTTCACTAGGTAGCAAAACTTATTGTTTCGTGCTTGCAGACTTGACTTTAAGGCTTCTCCAATCCTTAAAGTCTGTTGTTCTTTTAGTTCCTCCTCATAGGTTGGGACTTGATAAACTCATATTTGTACTCACTTATCCATGTTTTTCTCCTTTGTTTTAGTGCAATTAGGTTTAATTATCAGTTGTGTTCGTGCATGAGTGTATTATAGAGGATGTTATGCTTGTGATACTAAGTTTTGTAGGTATTTGAAGCTAAAAGTGAGTAAAAGATGAGAAGAGCCGAGTTTTACAGAGTTGCTGATTCGATTGACATACGGGAAGTCGACCAAGTTGGAAAACGTGCCAAAATCTGAAGCATGACCTCTTTGTCGACCGATGTGGTGTACAACGATCGACACGGAGGTCGGATATTGATCGAAGGTAAAGCAAGTAAGAAGACTTGAAATGTGTGCTACATGTCGATCGACACACACCGTGTCGATCGACATGAAGGCCAAATAGCGGTGGTAGACATGTTGCCTCCATATCGATCGACATACCCTGTGTCGATTGACACGGAGGCCGAAGAAGGAAAAATTTCCCAGTTTGGTTATTTTTGATATTTTAGCCCACTACCTTGTTTAGATGTTTTTACTCCTCTATAAATACCAAACTCAATTAGGCTCGAAAAAAAAGTCTTTAATTTTGTGAAGAATATTAATACATTGGAGTTTTTTTCAAGCCTTCAAGGTTCCTATTTCCCTTGTAAGGTAATTTATGTTTTTAATAAAAATGTTTGCTTTATTTTAAGTCATGTTTAGTGGCTAGAAACCTTAGCAGGTTCTAGAGCTTTGATAATTTTTTTTATGCATGTATGAATAATTCAACTCAATAGCATGGTTTAATTTCTTGAGCTTAATTAATCGAATCTAGATTTAAAGAAGGTCCGAGAGATGAATTTGAATCTAGGTTTGTAGTTATCGATTAAAAGATCGAGAGGTGAAAATTGGTGATAGGAAGAAGAGGTTGAATACAATTTGTTTTCTGTCTCAAAAGGAAGAATTAATTTATAGGATTTAATTAGATAATTATCAAGATTTTCTAATTTTGTGTTCTTGAGAGCGAGAGGAGATAGTCACAATTTAGTAATCTAGGGTTAACCAAGGAATTTAATCCATATGAATATGAATTAACCCCCATTGCTGAGTTGATGAATCTTGCATGTTGATGATTTGATTATTAGCCCTGGAATCTGTATCTTTAATTATTGTTTTCTAAAACCTTTATTTTTCAGCATTGTCATCTTTAAATTACAAAACAAAACCCTAATTTCTATTTACTCAAACAACTGTGGTTTAAGAACTATGGTTAGTACATAGAGCAGTTTCGTTATACAGTCTTTGTGGGTTTGACCACCTTAGGGTGTTTTACAAATTTATTTGTCACTGTTTCTACAAAGTTTCGTGCTTGCAGACTTTGGCTTCTCCAATCTTTAAAGTATGTTCTTCTTTTGGTTCCTCCTCATAGGTTGGGACCTAGACTAGAAAGTCTATGCTGGTGTTGTCATACTTGCATCTTCATGCTGATGATGTCATCAATTGAGGTATACTTGGTCCCATGCTACTTCAGTATGGTTTGGGTGATTGTGTTATACTATACTGAATTCGTATTTAATGAAATCCATACTCCGTTAGACTCTTTTCTTTCAGGCTTGATATGGGTACTGCGCTTTTGGCCTGTTGAGTCTTCCGAGCGTACTAGACTTTTTGACTAATCTAGTTTTCGATGTTAGTATTAACTTACAACTCGATAAAGAACCTATACAGGACTTTACATTTTTGCACTTAAGGTGAAAAAACTAACTATGATGGCTTTTACAATATTTGACCCACCAAAACATAAAATAAAAGGAAGAATAAATTCCTAACATGAATACAGTTGCACAATATAATGCATGAAGTTATAGTATATAATGCCGAATATGATAGATAAAATGCAACATATTTTTTTCAGCGAAATCATCATCCATCATTATATTTGCACTTGTTATGTATTATATAGTAATAACATATGCATTACAATGAAAGTAATATAATTTTGCCTTAAAATAAAAGTAATACCATATATAATGTAGTAAGTAAAACCGTATAATGATAATAATATTGTTCTAAAAAAAGAGTAATACCATTTTATAATGCAGGAAGATATTTGATGTTTATTAGGTATATAATGAATGTTAGGTGTAGAATGCATGTTTCCTAAGTATATAATGCATGTTTCTTATGCATATAATGCATGTTTGTTAAATATATAATGCATGTCGAGGTTGAATATGCAAACAGAATCTTAAATAAATATAAAATGATAAAAATATCCTATAATGCTGGTTTTTTGAGATAAAATGACTGAAAATTATGGTAGAATCATGAGCGTACATTCATCAAAATCAATGGCGAAGATTTGTTCTTATTTCTCATGGTAAGAGGTCTTCTCACTGAATCGCATCCCTATATATATATGACCAAAAATTATTTCCCCAAATATTTCACACAATTAAATCATTTTATCACTCATATGCTAGTGGACCTTAAATTAGACATGCTTGATGTATAAATCTTAACTCCCAATTGAATAAATATTATGGTCGTATTAAAGTATATTTACATATATATTTTGCTAAACGCGTTGAATAATTCGGCTTCATAAAACCCTCGGGCCTCATGGAACTTAAATCAAGTTCCTCATATTACCCAACCATTTTTGAAAAATAGGGCTTTAGTGCCCTATTCAAAATATTAAGAGATTCTAACACTACAAAAAAACTCGATTTTAACGACGGAATTTGCGACGGGAGTTAATTCCATCGATATTATCGATAGCTTTACGACAGAATGCCGACAAAATTTTATAAGAAATTTGCCTACAGATTTCACGATGGATATAACAATGAATTTAAAAAAAATAGATTTGGGGACAGTCTAATGACGGATAATGTGTCGCTATCACTTTGCCGAAAGATTATTTCCGTAGTTATGTAAATTCTTATTTCTAGCTACGAAATTTCTGTTGTTATTGTAAAAATACTCCCTGCGGATTTATTCGGTCACTTTACATTAATAATTCTCAATAAAAACCAGTAGTCGTTTAGGGGTTTTAATTATTTTGATTTTTACCTCCTTATTTCATACCCTAATTTTACACTCTCTTAGCCGCATATCATCACCGCTGAACCTCCTCTGTTTTTTCGTCTCTGCCGCATCTTCTCTGCGGTTCCATCTCCGTTGCTCTCCTCTGCGCTTCCATCTTGGCCGATAGGTCGTTGCTTCCATCTCCACAGATTGGTCTTGGCTTATAGTTCTGATTTTTGCCTTCGTTGATAGTTGAAAATCTTTGCATTAATCCTCTGACCTTATCAAGGCTTAACAGGAACATGTAGGTACTAAATAAATCCTTCATTACTGCACAAAAATATCCATGTTATTTTTTTATATTTGAATTTATTTAATTTAATCTCTATTTCTAGTTTCTGAAGCAGCCATTGTGTTCCTTTAGTGAGATACTTTACTTTTCCGACTTTTGTTTGGGCTTTGAAATCTAATTAGAGGTGTTTTGCAACTCCAACAAGTGGGTGAAGTGAAGGGGAAGGGGAAGAATCTGGTTAAGGGCGGCAAAAGTCCGTTCACAACCCGCACGAAGCCACTTAGGTAACGTTTTCTCATTTTTCGTTTGTTTATGTAATCCTGTGTTTTTTCTTTTTCCATATATTGGATTGGATCTGCATTTCGTATTTTATTAGTTTATTGGAATCGGAGATTGTTAAATATATAGATTATTAAATGAATGGATTTTGTTGCGAGGCTTTGCATTTTGGCTGCTTCTCAATTTCGCTTTCATTGATCTTGTGCTTATGTGTTGTGGCTAGATATCATTTAACCTTGTTATGACATTGTTTTGAAGCTTTTAGCTTCAACCTGTATCAGATTGTCTAAATTTATTTGAGAATTACATGATTTGTGGGAATTTTGGTGATTTAATTATTAATTTTGCACATAAGTTGAATTGATAAAGTTTATAAAGAGATGGTCAGATGGGACCTTGTTCTAGCTGGATAATGCGATGTGATCTAGCAATTTGGATAATTTATTTGTGATAATAATTATTTTTTCTTACCAATCATGATTTTATTATACATTGTGCATGCTATACATTGTGCATGCTTGGTGTTTTATTATATTATGTACTCCACCTAATAATGATGATCTAGCTAGTAATGATCTTGAAACCAAAAATATTGAATTCAAATATGTTGTTTGATTAAAGTACCTTGATTAAAGTTCTTAAGCTGTTATTAAATGTAGTTCAAGTACAATGGGGATTTGTGCATGCACAAATTTGTAGGAGTTTTTCTATGACTTAATTAATGAAAAAAAAAAACAATTTTATGAACTTCGTTGTTGATTGTCCTTTCGGCTTCTTATTTCCAGAGAAAGAACTCCTTGGGCATCCTGTTAGTTCTTAAAGAAGTAATATTTATTATTATCATTGCAGCTTATTGAAGATTTAACGCAAAATAAGATTTAAAAAATTGAAGTGGTTTAAATTTCAATGAGTATTAATGATAATGTAATTTTCCCCTTTATTTTGTGTTTTTCATTTTCTTTGTGATTGTTTTTTTCCTTTGGGGAGGGAGTGGTTGAGGAGGGATGGGGAGGTGCACATTGGCCAATGGGAATTATCTCGAAGAGTTAAACGATAAATGTTGCGTTGAATCTTGAGGTCTATCTGGAAGATTGCGGAAAGCAGGGCTCATTGCTGATGTTATTAGTCCTTTCACTCATCTTATTTTCTCATGTTTTATATTCTTAATGTAGTTTTTCTCATCTTATGGATACCTGCTCACCCAATTGCATAAAAAATAACATCTATTTTCAAGCAATCGATAACTGAGAAAGGTGTTAATTGGAAATCTGTACTAGAAGAAATGAAGCGCCAATATTTTGAAGAATTCAAGTTATATCATATTACATTTATATGAATATTTTCAAGTGATTTGTTTGAGGAAATAGTTTGGTTCAAATCAATTGTTATGTGAATAGCAACATTACTTCTCTTTGCTCTTTAAATGCTCTCACTTTCTTTCACTCTATACTTGTTAGTAGTTCTGTTCACTGAAAATGATATATGCTCATTAGTTCTTGGAGAAATTTCCTTGAACACGTAATTTATTGTTAATGAATGCCAGCTGCTACTACTTCTATAAACTCTCTTAAGCTAAAGTGTTGCAACACCTTATTTTTTATATTATTGATCAGATATGTATTTTTAATTACTTGTTGCAGAAATATTTCACTTGGGATCAACAATTCAATGACTTGATCTATGATGCTTGGCTCGATAAAGGTAGTGAGCGCTACAAGGATATGGTGTGTATGGTGAAGAAAGAGCGGAAGAGACCGTTATTCAGTAGTGAACAGGTATGGACATCACGGGAAAAGTATTGGGACACACCTACAGTGCAAGAGAAATCGGAGAAAGTGAGACGAAACAGAATGAGTAATCCTGATACCGCTAACAAAGATCTGATCATTCATAGAGGAGGATCAAGATGTGCCCAACAATATGCCATTGATTTGGTATGTGTTATATCAATACAACACATATCAATAATGTTTAGTACATGTTCATCAGAGAAATCTTAATGGTCGATATTTGTATGTTCTTACACAACATGCATGTAGTAACATGAAATTAGAGTATAATCATTGTCATCTGAATTTGATAAATGATGTTCCTGATCTACATATATATTAGTGGTAGGGGAGATTAAACTAAAGCTTGCATACATCTGAATGTAATTGTAGCTTCTTTCTTATAGCTTGATTTTAATTTGGTATATTTCTTATTTAATTTGCACAGGCAAAAGAGAAAGGAGTTTCAAAATCTGATGTCGGTTGGGAAGTGCTTAAGAGATTACATTGTTTAAATGGAAAGTTTATTGACAACACATCAACTCGTATTGCGGTAAGTGTGGTAGAGATTCCATTTTGTGATTATACTATTGTGCTTGCCCAATTTAGTTTATTATACATGTTTCTGGTAAGAGTGTAGAATAGGAAAAATATAAAAAATATTCTTTTATTTCATTTCTATTATGAATTACACTTCAAGTAAGCTCATACAACATTTATATATAATAGAAGTAATGTAGTTAGCTATCCAAATACATCAGGAAGTATGCTAATTGCTCAACATCCTCACAGAGGAATATTATTCATGTGGCAGATGTACGTTTAGTTGTAACAAACTTGATTTGACATCTTTAGATGTCAGCTGCATATCTGATTTGGCCTTCAGAGTAGTTGCTTGTTTAAGTTTTCATGCTCGTTTATTGAGTTCACGGTTCTAATAATATGGGATGGTTAACATATTGCTGATTTCCAGTGCTGCTATACAAGAGATGGATATTAATGGTTCTAATAATATGCAGTAGCCATAAACATTTTTGTTATTTACTTTTTATGAGTAGTTTATGTCTATCTAACTAACAAATGTTGGGCATTTAATTCCCTTGTATTTAAATTTTTTATCCATGTATTTAACTATCATTGTATCGACATTGTAGGATGAGGTTCAAAAGAAAGCTAAAGAACTGGGTCAACCTTTACCTGGCACTACCGATCCAGTTACGGTAGACATGAACAAGATATTTATGGATGTGGTAGGTGGTGTTTCTAAAAAAAGGACGAGTGTTAGGTTTAGGTTGTCGAGGGTAAGCCTTTGTTGTTGGTAGAAGGTCATCTTCTCAGTTGTTTTCACATGCGTTGAATCAGCAAGTTGAAGAGATTTAACAAAAAATGGAGAGACAAAATATGCAATTTCAAACTCAGATGGAGAAAATGGAGGCTCGATTGAGGGAGCAAAAGGAAGAAAATGAGGCCCGGTTGAGGGAGCAGAAGGAAGAACATGATCGAGAAAAGGCTGAAATGGAGGCTAGAATGAGGGAGCAGATGGAGGCCATATGTGCACGATTTATGGGTGGTTTTAGACCTCCACAATAGATATGTGACTTTTTGGATATCAGAGAATGGTTTAAAGACGTAACTCTCCCTGTAATGTACTTTTGGAGAAGACCACATAACCTACTATGCTGTGAATATTGTTAGACAAGGGAAACTTCTTACTTATTAACTTCCTAGCAATGAGTTAGCTTCATTGATGATGGGTGATTCTTGATTAAAACCTACATTTATACATCACTTTTGTCTGATAACAGCATGAAGGAAAAGGAGTTGCTGGGAGATTCTAAGTCCTAAGGGTTTGAGCTAATCAAGGTAATATATTTTAACTTTTAGCTGCCTTGTATTTTGCTTACTCTTACAGGAAAAAATCATGTATTGAATGTGGAATGTTCTTACTCGTATTTATTCTTTTTGAGATAATTGATATATAAGTTATATATGTTGTAGTATGTCTATTATTGTTTAATTCCCCCACCTCCCACTTTCCAGCTATTCTTGATTTTTGGTTATTGGGTTTTCGATGCTAAGCCTAATGTTAGTCAGATAATTTCAAAAGCAGTGTCTACATTTTTGAAAGCTCAAATGCTTTCTCTGATTTCTGCTTTTTCTGTCTTATCCCTTATTTTTCTTTGTTCTGCTTCTGTTTTTCAATTGTATTTTTATACCTTGGCCCTTTTCCCAACTTTAAATTCTTGAAATATGTATAATATGTATGTACATGTTTACTTGATTCTGCTTTGGAGTAGTTGATTTAATTACAAGGTTTCTTTTGATGTAATGCGTTGTTTGAAAATAGGTTCTCAGAGATAACTGATGGAGTGAACAAGAAGCAGCTATGGAGTAGCTGATTTTTGGAAAAGTTATGTTCATTTGATTTTTGAACTGTATATATTTTTGAATTGGATTGGAAAAGTTAACATAGTTCTGGATATTAATTTTGTGCTTATTGTACCTGAACTCATAACATTTTCGTTGCAATGTTAAAATATTGGTACATTGATTGATTTGTCTCGTAGATATTGGTACAATATTAAATATTAAAAATAGGAAAAAAAATAAAAACTGGCGATGGAATAATAATAAAAATTGAATCTAGCGACGGGAAACTCGTTGGGAAGAAAATTGAATCTAGCAACAGACATTTTGTCAAAAAAAAGAAAAAAAAGCGTGAATTTAACTACGAAAATTCCGTTGGTAAAAAATATTGAATTTACCGACAGATATTCCGTTGGAAAAAAGCAATTGAATCTAACGACAGAAATTCCGTAGGCAAAATTGGCGATGGATATGTCCGTTGTTATTGGGAAATTTACTGATGGATTTTACGGTCGTTAAAATGCATGGAGTAGCGACGGAAAAAATTATATATTTTGCGACGGAAAGTTTGTCACTAGTTCGTCAGTAAATTCACCGACGAATAATATTTCCGTCGCGAATTTTTAGCGACGATGTTTTAACTACAGTCAGATTCCATCGCAAGTCCATCGAGGTTACTGTTCAGCGACTGAATTTTTGTGTTTACCGACGGAATTTTCCGTTGGTAAACTCTGTTTTTTTAGTGTAATATTTTTAATGCTTCCGAAATATTATTTTCGTCGCCAATAACTGTTATTTTAAGTTCGTAAATCTTGGACCCTGAGTAGTATTTGGGGTTTCCAATTTTGAGCGGCATCGTAAATAATTCCTACGTTGTTCGGCCTAATCGATTGATAAATCATCTTGGCCCGTTCGCGTTATTTAAGACCCTTTCAATGGTGCATCGGCATGTACTCGCATAACATAACAATGAAAAAAGGTAATAAAATGATTTAACGATAAATTATTCTCTTGTTATAATTTTTTATTTTTTAAATATATATGCAGTGAGAGATTTAGTGACAATTATTTTTTCTTTCAAATTTTTCTAATTTCCTTATTCAATTAACGACGGAATTTTTCAGTCATTAAAATTAGCATTCCTGTTCTATTACTAAAAACATGCATCAAATCACTAATAACGACGAGAATTTTTTGTAGTGATAGATAAATCAAATATCTTTATTATTCATTCACTACCATAGTCGACACAAATTATGAAATACGTACATTAAAGCATTTTAGCAAAGTTATGAGAGCACCAGATTGCATTAGAAGATGACAACACATATAATTCTTCAACACCAAAATCCATCAAGAGTACTCGTGGTGATGGTGAATGGAAACGATGTTGTTATAGGCATCCAGGGTGAGAAAATCATCTAATCTTGGTGCTAAGCATTGGCGGATGAAGATTTTGCATGCCTCCTTGTACATTCCACTCTCAAATCTCTCTTTCCCGACCTCCCTTTCAATCCTCTCCAATTCCTCTTCCACCACTCCGTTGAACAGGGAAGGAGTTGCCTTCACACCGTCCAAATCGGCGCTGTATTTCAGCCATTGCCAGTTCTGCACCCGGCTGATCTCAGCCGTCGCTGCATCCTCCATCAGGCCATACAGCGGCACTGATCCTGTCCCCATCAGCCATGCTGCCAAGTACTGGATCCCCACCCTTGTGTTCAGGCGGAGTCCTTCCAAGGTGCGTACGCCTCTCGGAATCTCGAGTAGGTCGTCAGCTGTCAAGGCGGCTGCATCTTCACGCAACGCGGATTGTATTTGGTTGGCTTTGTCGTTGAAAACTTGCATGATAGTCGGGATTAGCCCGGGGTGGGCTGCCCATGTCCCATCATGCCCTGCTTCAACTTCCCTCAGCTTGTCCTTCCTTACTAACTCCAGAGCTGCTTCATTCGCCTCCGGATCTTCTTTAATCGGAATCTGAGCTGCCTGTTGCCAATAAATATATGGCAAAAACTTGCGTTAGGCACGCCTAAACGGTTTAAGCAGGTTTTATTCATACTCAAATGGGTTCACCCATCCAAATAGGGTTTATTGACCCTCAATTAAGGTATATTAGATGGATTTGGTTTGGGTTAATGAATAAAACCCGCCTAAATCGTTTAGGCGTGTCTAACCTGAGACCTTCCCTAAATATATATGCGTTCACCACCGTCAGAAAAAAGGTTTTAATTTAATAAAAATATAAGTCGTTCAAATATATTTATTAAATGAATTATACTTAAATGCAGTTGATACATGAACTTATGAAGTAAATTATCTTCAAAATATAAAATTATTAGATTTTAGTTAATATTATAGTCTAGGAAGTATTGATTAACTTTAGAAGTTATAAGAAAAGATAAATTTGTGTCGCTATAATTTTCTCGTAATTAATAATACAACTTTTTTACAAAGAAAAATAATGAATATATATAGTTAAAAGTAATTCGAAATTAAGAATAATGTCTAAACTTGATTAAATCCATGAACTTTCATGAAATATTCTCTAATAAGATTTGAAACTGGACATATATCAAACAAGTTAAATTTCAACTCAAATTTACTCCATTTAATTGCACCCTAAACACAACACTTTAGAGTTTTTACAGTGTAGTTGTTTATAATTTTTTCTAATTTCAAAATCATAGTACATTTTTTTATATTTTAGCAATTATAACATATAATTCTTAAGACAAAAAACAAAAGTTATTCGTTAAATATTATTAATGTTAAATAAATTCAATCAAATAATCACAAGAAAAAAAAACTACTTCTAAACTAATAATTTATTAAGATGAATGAGTTAATTGCAAACAAACAGTTATAAAAAGAATATTCATTAAAAACTATTCAAACTTAAATAAGCATAAATAAACAATAACAATAATATTTGATGTACGGTTTATAAACAACATACTCCAAATTTAAAATATAAATATCACAAAAAAAATAAAATAAAATTGGCGGATGGAATTGTGACGGAAAAATCTGTCGCCAAATTTAGTGACGAATAATTCTGTCGCTAGTCCATCGCAAATTTTGGCGCCATAAATCCGCGAGTAAAGTAGCGACGGATTTGCGATAGAAATTTCGTCACTAAATTTTGCGACGAAATTCCATCGCGAATCCGTCGAAAATTTTGACGCCTTTATTTTGCGGGATAAGTTGCGACGGATTTGCAACGGAATTTCCGTTGCAAATTCATCGCAAAATAACGACCCTTTTTTTGTCCATTGCGAATTTCGTCGCAAAAACTGAATTTTCTTGTCATGTATAAATTTTTTTAAATTATGTTATAGTTACAAAAATATTAATATGTTGTAATAAATTAACGATTAACCATTTTTATAATTAGAAGCATAAGTCAATATATTGGGAATGTCTTGGGTTAGACAGAACTAAACGATTTAGGCGGATTTTATCCATTAACCCAAGCCCAAACCCATATAATATACCCTAATTGGGATTAATAAATCCTATTTGGGATGGGTCAACCCATTTGAGTAGGATAAAACCCGCATAAACCGTTTAGGCCTGCCTAACGCAAGTTTTTGCCCAATATATTTAGGCCAAAACATAAATTTTATTACAAACCATACATATTTTTTTCAAATTTAATATTAACTATATCCTCTTTTTCAAATAAAAGATCAAACTATTATAAATTATTCAAATATATGATATAAATTTTTTGGGTGATGGAAAGCTGACAATACTCATCGGAAATCCATGCCATTTTATAAAAATGACACATCATTTTATTAAAATGCCAAATCTTTAATAAAATGATGTAAATTTCCGACGCACACTATCAGCTTTCTGTCGCCAAATTTTTTTTAATCCATATATTTGAATAGTTTATTTCCAATAGAACTGAAAGAAAAAAAAAAAGATAGTTGGTATATAGATTTGAAAAAATACACATAATTTGTACTAAAATTGATGTTTAGGCGGATGAAGTTGAGGCCATACATACCATTCCTCCCATAGCGTGGACTCGGCGCCTGTGACAAGTTCTGATAAGTAAATCGGAGTAGCTTTTCATGAAATGCTGCGTCATGCCAACTTGAACCCTGTCCGGCAGAAGGCGGTCGGGGTGAGCGCGGAATGTCTTGACGTAGCTGAAAATGTAGTCCCATCGCCCACAGTTGAGCCCCACAGAATGCTCCCTCAGTTCATGAAGGATCTCGTCCATTTGAAATGCTGCTGGAAGTGTTTCGATCAGCACAGTCGCTCTGATGCTCCCCTTCTCCATTCCAGCTGTTTTTTCCGCCTTCTCGAACACACCATTCCATATCCTGGCTTCCCTGCATGCTCACATTAATATTCGCATTGAATTAATTAATTAATTTATTATCAAAAATTAAATATTCGCATTGAATCAAGAATCAAGAATTATAGTATATTCATAAAATTGCATATTAGTAACTTAATTTTACAAACTATTTGAAATAATATAGAATATGTACGAATCAAAATTATGTAGATTTGGAACTGGTGCAGTAGGATCGATGACTATTCAATTCCTTTAAATATAAAACAAAACTTCTGACAAAAATATCATAGCATTTGCTTTAAGATTCTTTCAGAAGTCAGTCACCATATATATATAAATTCAAAATTGATGATAACTGGTTTCACAACAAGTCATAAAAGCAGATTTGTGTTGGCAAAGAAAAGAAGAAAAAACAAACTCATTTGCTTGATCAAATAATTGTTGGAATAAAATTATATGATCTTCATTAATTCAAAATAACATTTATTTATAAAAAAATAAATAATAATTGTCTAATGATGCGTGGGGCGCTAACCCATGGGTTCCTACAAGGCGTGGACTCTGATTTTGATTGTAGCTTCTATCTAATATTCTATTCGTCTCACTTTAATTATTTCTCTTTTCATTTTTGTCGATACCATTTAATTATCCTCTTACTTAAAAAAAAAAAGTTAATATACACTAATAAAATATTAATTTTCTCTATCTTAACTCAAATTGATTATTGTGTCCAATCCCTTAAGGACAATTCTAGAGGGATTGAGGGAATATACAGTATCAGGGTTTAATAGGTGAGAGTTGTCATAACTTGAGAATATGTGAATACAATATTTTAAAATCAAAATAATTCATTTTAACATAAAAATCGTTAATTTCAAAAAGATTTCGTTTTAACCTCAAAATACTTCATATAAGGTATGGACCCTCTATTCGTCCCACTTCAATTGTCCTCTTTCCTTTTTCATCGGTACCATTTAATTATCCTCTTACTTAAAAAAGAAAGTTAATACTCACTAACAAAATACTAATTTTCTCTATCTTTACTCACATTAGTTATTGTGCTCAATCCATTAGGCACAATTCTAGAGGGATGGAGGAAGTATATAGTATGATGATTTAATAGGTGAGAATTGTCATAACTTGAGATTATGTGAATACAACATTTTAAAATTAGAATAATTCATTTTAACATCAAAAACGTTAATTACAAAAAGATTTCGTTTTAACCTCAAAATACTTCATTTTTATTTTATCTTCAAATTTCTTCATTTTATCTTTGAATTCCTTTATTTTATTTAAAAACGTCAGTTTTTCTAAAAAAATTGTTTAATTTTTATGGTAAAATTTGTTCATTTTATCTAACAATCAGTTCATTATTTTTTCACACATTCTCACGTTAAAAATAATTCTCGTATGATCAGACCTCTATAATATAATCATATCTAAGTGCTTTTTAAATAACTAGACTTACAATGCTTTTGCTGTGTTTAAATAGTTATTGTGTTGTTGATGTTGTCAATGTTGTTATAGCTTTGCGTTGTTACATGCTGTTACAATTTTCTAGTTAATTCCCATTATCCCATAATCTAATTTTTATTATGAGTCATTTAGTATTATAGTTAGTGGTCATTTATTTGAGTTGTAATCCTTTATATATTTGTAACTCCCGACACCAAATTTTTGAGAGTCAATCAATCAAATATACAAAATATTTCTCTCCAATTCCATTGCTGCAGCATAATTCCAGAAACCAAAATTTGGTATCTAGAGCAAGAAGATTCTATCCGACTTGAAAAGAATTGATGGCTACAACATTAACGTCGACTTCTCATCTAATCCCAGAGTTTGATGGAGAAAACTACAACTTTTAGTTCAAAAAAATGAAAACCATTTTTTGATCTTTTAATCTATGAGAGATTGAAGAAAAGGCTTTAAAGAATCTGCTGTTGGAGATGTTGACCTGGATGAGAACAACACAAAAAAGTTGGAGCAATCAAGGCAAGCTGATTCAAGTGCTCTTTCAATAATCCAAATAGTTGTCACCAAAACAATGTTTCCAAGAATCATGCTAGCTGACTCCACAAAAGAAGCATGAGAAATTCTAAAAGATGAATTTCAAGGAGATGTCAAAATACGAGCTATTAAACTCCAAGCATTACAGAAAGAGCTCGACAACGAGAATGAAACATTGAAGGATTTCTCAACCAAGTTTTTTGACTTGGTCAACCAAATGAAGTCACTTGGTGAAGATGTCAACGACAAGAGAATGGTGGAGAAAATTCTTATTTCTCTCCCCGACAAATTTGTTCCCATCGTTGTTCTCATTGAAAGAATGAAGGATCTCTATACTCTCACCATTCAACAAGTCATGGCGTCCTTCAAATCATTTGAGCAAAGATTGTTGCGACACTCTGAGAAAGCAGTCGAGAGTGCATTCCAATCAAAGCTCACCATAAGAAATAAATCAAGAAATGATGATTCAAAAGGAAGAGGTAAAATTCATACTTCATTATCTTGCAAAATTTGAAATAGATTTGGTCATGTGGAGAAAGATTTTTGGTTTAAAGATAAACCAAAGTGCAACAAATGTAGCCGATTTGGTCATCTAGCCAAAGATTGCAGAACTATAGACATTCAACAAGTAAATCCAATGGAGACCCGACAAGAAGCCCAAGAGACACATGGAACATTCTATGCATATCTTAGTACTACAACATCGAAGAAAGAGGAGTGGTTGTTGGACAGCGGCTGCAACAATCACATGACACCGAATGGAGAAGTATTCTCTAATCTTAATGAAGAAGTTACAACTCCAGTCCAACTGGGAAATGGAAAGCTGGTTGAATCAAAGGGGCTTGGTAAAATTCCAATCATCACACACGATGGCCTAAGCTACATCTCCAATGTGCTTTACGTGCTAAGTTTGAACCAGAACTTGCTTATCCTTGGTCAAATTTTGGAGAATGGATACAAAGTCATTTTTGACAACAAAGAGTGCACAATCTATGACAAGCACAACAAAAAAGGTGTTTTTCATGATCGAAATGGTGGATCGAAACTTTGCTCTAAGCATCAATTATGCTGAAACTGCAAGCGATGCTAAAGCATCAACATCTGAAACTACAAAACATGCGAAAGCAAAAACATCTGGAGGTGCAAAGTATAATGAAGCAGCTGCACCATTGCTGGGCTCACCAAATTCATCAGGTCCAAGTTCAAGTCCGAGAAGGTATAAACCCTTGAACAATGTTTATGTTATTTGCAATTCTTGTTTTATTGTTGAAGCATTTAAAGAAAATGTATGGAAAAAGAGATTCATGAGATCAACATAAATCAAATATGTAAATTTGTGAAGCATAATCCAAGTGGATCAATTTAAAGAAACAAATCGTGACAGAGTCAACCATTAGGTCAATTGCTCAACAAAGTGAAACTGAGTGAAGAAAAGATGGACTCAAGAATAGCTAATGATGCTACAGCATAAGACAAAACAAAGAAAACACAGGATGCTGATGGCATAAAGCAAAAATCTTGGAAAAGGCGATAATGCCCTACCAAAATGAAGAAGTGGAAGTGGAGAATGTGAAACATAAAAAAAGACACTTGAAGCACCACCCACAAAGGTCTCAACAACTCCGAGCTGCACATGGTATCCGACAATACATTAATGGGGAGTGTTGAAATAGTTAATATGTTGTTGATGTTGTCAATGTTGTTACAACTTTGTGTTGTTACATGCTATTATAATTTCCTAGTTAATTCTCAATATCCAATGATCTTATTTTAATTATGAGTCATCTAGTATTATAGTCAGTGGTCATTTATTTGAGTTGTAATCTTTTATATATTTGTAACTCCCAGCACCAAATTATTGAGAGTCAATCAAGCAAATATAAAAAATATTTCTCTTCAGTTCCAATGCTTCGACATAATTCCAGAAATAATAAAACCAACATGCAGGAACAAAAAACTCATACCTTGAGTGTTCCATTTTTGGGAGATAGAAAAAGGGTCCGAATCCTTGGCCATGTCTATGGAGAAATGTGGACCAATTGTGGAAGAAGTAGAGGCCAAAGTCAACAAGGCAGCCGGTGGCCGGCTCGCCGTCGATGAGAATGTGAGGCTCGGGAAGATGCCAACCTCTGGGGCGGACGAAGAGCTTGGCTATATGTTGGTTGAGTTTGTAAACCCTTCCCCTGGCTTTGTCGTCGAAGGTTATAGTTCCATTGATAGCATCTCTCAAGTTTACCTGCCCTCTCATGAGGTTCTCCCAACTTGGTGAAAGTGCGTCTTCAAAATCAGCCTGTTTGTCCAAAAAAAAGGAAAGAGTTGGATTGTCATATTTTTTCATCACAACCCTCATAATTTTAATGAATTAAATTATTTTTTAATTGTACTTTTTCACCCTTCACCACATCTAAAAATAAAGGACAAAATAATAATTTTATCCCATAATTAAGGTATTTTATTTTACACTTGCCTTTCGTAAAGAGTTTTATCACAGATTGTTAAGTTACACATTTTTTTGTGTGGATGCCATGTGGCACTAACATGGTGACCTCGTTATATTTTGGAAAATTGGTTATTTTATCCTAACATTTTAAGTTTTAGGGATATTATCTCATGTGCGACTCAACAACCTGGGATGAAATTCCTTGATGTAATAAAATTCAGGATAAAATACCTTATCGAAAACATTTTGGCTAAAATTCCCTAAAATGAATATCTTAGGGATAAAATAACTAATTTTTCGTAAATTAAAACCCTAACTAAAATATCAAAATAACAAAGCCCTGTCAAGCCCTGCCATATTCTATATCCCTTCTTCTAGGAAATTGAGAATAGGAAACAATTTCTTCTTTTTAAACATATAGAGATTAAAATCATATTTCATTCTATCTACATAATATATAGGATTCACAATAAAAAGATGGATTAAAAACTATTTTTAATATTAAAAATATTCTTCTAGATTGTTAACTCTCACCAATTTTTTTTTCTCAAGATTTATTAATGCATCACAAATATATTTTCTCAAGATCATTAATGTTTGAGTTATTTGTATTGTTTCACTAGTGTGTACAAAAATATTTGAAAATTTGATAAAGACAACATCTCATGCAAAGGTTCTAGATGAGATGCAGAAGCAAAATAAAAATAAAAATTTGATAAATGGATCGTTGTTCCTTACTTCGTAAAATTGGTGACCTACATCATACAACTTGATAAACACAACAATATGGTTTTGATGTTGTGTGATAATCATAATATTAAGCATTACTCCTTGTTTGTGGTCCCAAATCTTTACTGCAATCAAGACAGTGATTGAGGCATTTTCCTGTTACCTACACACGTTCTCAAATACTTAACCAAGAGGAATGAATGGTTGTGCGGTTCATTTGTTTAACATTTAACTAAATGTAGTGGGTCATGATTTCTTAATAAATAGCATGTTGGTTTCACTAAGTATAAATAGTAGTCATGTAATCCATGTTTTGCATCACGTAGCTTTGCAACACAGATTTTATAAAAAGAGTGTAATCTAGCTTCAACTATTTTCTCAAATTATTTCTTCTCTTGTCGTGTGTTCAGATATTTTTGTGCCCATCTTCTCTTTCACTAAAGGTGATATTAGGTGTGTGATCGATTATTGGGCTAACAAGTGGTACCAGATCACTGGTACGTGCCTAAAATAATTCGGTGGGATAAAAGGTCGATCATTACAACAGAGATATCATGGGCACAACAAAGAAGTGGTACATTCCAATACCCACATTTGTTAAACACGAATTACACCAGTTGGGTGACTCGTGTCCAGACCATGATGGAGGATCAAAGTGTTTGGGAGGTAGTTGAGTCGACAAAAAGAGCAGAAGTTGACGTCCGACTTAACAAGAAAGCAAGATTGCACCTCGTACAAGTGTTGAGGGAGGACCTTCTCATGCAAGTGGCCAAGAAGACGACCGCGAAGGAGGTGTGGAATTGCCACAAGATGAGGTTCGTCGATGCTGACTGAGTGAAGAATGCACAACTGCAGACTTTGAAAAACAAGTTTGAACTAATACACATAAATGACGGTGAGTCACTCGACCATTATGTTGGTCAACTTACTATCTGTCAGTCAGGTACTCTAGCCTTGGTGGAACACTCAGTGACTCCACACTTGTGAAGATGATGTTCGACTCAATACTAGATCGATTTCATCAATGTGATGATAGCTGGGAGTAGTTCTACAAACTCGAGACTTTGGCCTTCGAGGAGGCTGTGTTTCGGCTCAAGGTTTTGAGGCGCACACATGTAAGAAGAGCACTAGTGCATGTAGGAATACTAATGGGTAGGTACTCCTTACTTAGGCTGAGTGGGGAGCAATGTTCAAAAAAGGATGGGGGAAGATTCATCATCAACCCATGAAAAGAAGAGTTTCCTCCAAATGGAGGGAACCATGGACGTGGAAGAAGAACTCAAGGCAGAGGCCGAGGAAGAAGTGGTTGGGGATGACCTCCACGCGGAGATGGGGCAAGTGGCTCTAACAACGATTTTCAAGACAAAAGTAATATTCATTGTTATAATTGCGGTGAGATGGGGCACTACTCGATACAATATCAAACCTAAAGAAGAAGGAGGAGGCACATCTTGCTTATATTGACAACATCGAACAAACATTGCTAGAGGTAATCTCCAAGGAAATATGACAAGCTCGTATTTGCACTCACTTATCCATATTTCTCTCATTTGTTTTATTGCAATTAGGATTAGTATTTAGTTATTTTCGTGCATGAGTGTGTTATAGAGGATGTTATGCTTGCAGTGGTGAGTTTTTGCAAGTTTTGAGGCTATAATGTGATCAAGTGATGAAAATAACCAAAATGACAAAGCTGTTGTATCGATCGACACATGGGATATCGACCGACATGGAAGATAAGCCAAAAATCTGAAGCACGACCTCTGTGTCGACCGACACAGTGGATGGTTGTCGGTCAATTGCAGATATTGAAAAGAGCTCGACACAAGCATTCACGTTGATCGACACTCTGGATGTTGACCGACATGAAGCCCAAAGATCGATCGAGATGGAGGCTTGAAGGAAATTGACACATTGCAGCCGTGTCAATTGACATGCCGCTTGTCGATCGCCACCGAGGCCGAAAAGGAGAAATTCACACAGTTTGGTTATTTTCAGTATTTTAGCCCAATACCTTGTTGAGATTTGTTTTCTCCTCTATAAATACAACACTCCTAGGGTTTGAAAATTATTCATTATCTTCTTAAATTTTACTTAGAATTTTATTAGCATTGGAGTTTTTGAAGACTTTCAAGGTTCCTATTCATTTTGTAAGTTATTTATGAACTTTAATAATATATGTTCTTTGTTTCAAGTCATATTTCGTGACTAGAAACCCTAGAAGATTCTAGGGCTTCGATAATCTTTCTGATGCAAGTTTAATAGATTCAACTCTAAAACATGGTTCAATTCTTGGTTTTTATCCAATCAAATCTAAAATTAATGAAGGATCGTGAGATAAAAGTAATCTAGGTTTGTAGTTATTAATTGAAGGACCGAGAGGTGAAAATTGATAATAGAAAGAGAGAATTGAATGCAATTGTTTTCTGTCTTAAAAGGAAGATTCAAATTGTAGGATTTAATTAGACATTTATCGAGATTGATTAATGTTGTGTTCTTGAGACTGAGAGGAGATAGTCACACATTAGTAATCTAGGTTTAAATTGCCAAACACGGAATTTAATTCACTTGAATCTAATTCTTCCCCAACGCTAAGTTGATGAAATTGCACGTTGATGAATTGATTATCTGCCTTGGGATCTGTCTATTTAATTATTGTTTTCAAAACCCTTTACTTCCTGTTTTGTCATCTTTCAATATCAAATCAAACCCTATTTTCTATTTACTCAAACAATTATAATTTAAAAACTATCGCTAGTATATAGAATAGTTTTGTTACACAGTCCATGTGGATTCGATAACCTTATGGTTTTACAAATTTATTTGCTCACTATATTATAATTTATCTGTAATTTTTATAGTGATCAAATTGACGCCGTTGTCGGGGACTGTTAGATTCTATTTTATTATTAGTTTGTTTTTAAATTTATTGGATCAAGTTTTTATTTTTTATTTTTGTTTTCTATTTCATGTTCGTGTGCGTGTGTATTTTCTGGAAATGATCCTCTGTTTTGACCAACACTACCCATGTTGATCGGCACATCAGTGACACTCGTGTCGATCGATAGAGCCCTTGTCAGTCGACACAACTAATTTCTGCATATCTTTTCTCAGGTTGCATGAACACGAGGGTTGAGCGCAAACCACTTAAAGCTTTTGACCCAGAAATCGAGGCCACAATCCAGAGAAGGAAAAGCAAAGCACAATCATCGACATGGAGACACCACACAGTCAAAGTAAGGATGATGATCCCAACATGCCACCCTTGGAGGATCCAGATACACAACTCACCCAAAGAAATGCTCTTCTGGTGGTCCAAGAGGTGAATCAAATAAGAAAACTGATCAAGCAATTGATGGTTAGCAGAGAAGAAGAGAGAGCCGAGGCTGCAAGGAGAGAGAGAGAAAGAGAGCAAGAAAGGTTGCGCCAAGAAGACTTCGACGATGAAGATCTCAATGCCATGGCAAGGAGTTACAGACCACTGGTCGGTAATGAGAGATTCGTTCTTGGTATCAATGCCAATAAATTTGAACTCAAAACCGGTTTGATTCAGATGGTTCAACATAACCAATTTGGTGGCCGAGCGGTTGAGGACCCATACACTCACCTCTGAATGTTTGTGGAGGTATGTGAGACCATCAAGCAGAATGGAGTCAGCCAGGATGTGATCTGTCTGTGCTTGTTCCCCTTCTCACTTCGGGATCAGGCTCCAACGTGGTTTACAACCCTGGATTGCAGCAGCATCCGCACTTGGGCCGATCTCCGAGCAGAGTTCCGTGGCACCTTCTTTCCACCTTTCGTGATCATTCAGAAAAAGTTGTAGATTCTGCAATTCCACCAAAGGATGAACGAGTCCTTGTTTGAGGCATTGAGCAAGTTCAATGAGTTGTTTAGGAGTTGTCCCGGCCATGGAGTCGACACCGAGGAGCAGACCCATATCTTCTACTGAGGGATGAACAAAAGAACCCAAGAATCGGTGGACAATGTAGTCGGAGGTTCTTTGATGAGCAAGTCACCTAAAAAAGCCCTCAAACTGTTCAAGAAGATGGCCTTGCATACTCAACAGTTGGCAAATCCAAGGAGACCTCAAGTGAAGGCAGTGGAAAAGAAAGAAGATGACACCCTCAAGAAGGAGATTGAAAAGCTCAAGGGGGAGATGGAAAAGCTGACATCTAATGTTGGTTGTGTTTCTGTTGCACATGTTGATCCCGTAGCCGACGTGAACTACATGAGCTGAGGAGGTTATCAAAATCAATACCAGCAAGGGGGATACTAGCATTACCCACCGAGAACTCATCCAGGATTTTCATATGCTCAACCCAAAGGTGCCAAACACCCTCCACCAGGATTTAATGTCCAAAATGGTGAGATTGTGGCGAAGAAAAAGGAAAGCCTTGCGAGGTGTTACAAAAATTCATCAAAGCTTTAGACTATTGGGTTGGAAAGATCGAGCAAGTGGTGGCAGGGGTGACTACGAAGGTGGACAGACTTGGGAAGCATGTGCAGATGATCGAGACACATTTAGTTAGATTGCTACCTCACTTGGTACGGAACACAAGCAAGGAAAGCTGCCAAGCACCACCAAAGTGAACCCCAAGAACCAAAAGGACTGTAAGGCTATCCAATTGAGGTCTGGAACAAGCTACAAAGGCCCGATGATGCCCCAAAACGAGTTTGGGGGAGAAGAGGAGGAAAATTCCACTAGAATGACATCTGTATCGACGGACACTCCCTGTGTTGATCGACACAAAGTACAAAATAATGAAAGCATGTCGAGTGATGAAGAGGAATCGACAGAGCAAATTTTGACAGACGCGTCGATCAATACTCTACCTGTCGATCGACGCGAAGGTTCGGTGGACAGGAAGTGACAACTGGCATTGTCGGCAACAAGACTAGCAATTATGCGGCACCTACTTGGTGTCTGCGATCTCAGACCATGCCAGGATTAAGGGGGAGAACGTTAAGTATTATTCCTTGTTTGTGGTCCCAAACATTTACTGCAATCAAGATAGCGGTTGAGGCATTTTCCAGTTAGCAACACACGTTCTCAAATAATTAACCAAGAGGCAATGAATGGTTGTGCGTTTCATTTGTTTAGCATTTAACTAAAAGTAGTGGGGTCATGATTTCTTAATAAATAGCAGTGGTTTCACTAGTATAAATAGTAGTCATGTAATCCTTGTATTTCATCAAGTAGATTTGCAATGCAGATTTTATAAAAATAGAGAAATCAACTTTCAGTTATTTCCTTAAATTGTTTATTCTCTTGTCGTGTATTCAGATATTTTTTTGCATGTCTTCTCTTTCACTAAGAGTGATATTAGGTGTGTGATCGATTATTGGGCCAGTGCATAATAACAAAACAAATAAATACATGATGAAAGCTTTGAATAGAGATAATACTAATAATGGTTTGATGGGGAGCTTGCTAGTTAGTAAATTTAAGAAATAATTGATGGATTTGATCATTGTATATGGTTTTGATGTTACATAGTTAAAATAGAGCAAAAAAGTGAGATTCAAGCAAAATTATGATTGTTTGATTATTCTTTGTAGCAAAAAAGAATTATTTGAAAAACCTGAGTCTTAAACTATAATATTGTTAGGAATCTTTGTGAGAAATTTCCTCCTTATTCATTGTCTTGGAAAGTCAAACATACTACTTGATAGAGCGTCTCTAGCTAGGTTAGCTCAAACATGTAATATCCTGTATAAGAATTATTAAGTTGTAACAAGTGTTGACTACAAGCTTAGGACATTTGATGGCGAAGTTTTCACTAGAGAAGAAGCTTGTTTGGAGATTATTGGCTAATTATCTTTACCAGCAAAACGTCTTCGGAGGAAGCTGGTTGACACATCATCACCACTTAGTAAATCACCAGAAGGTGCTTCTCTACCAGCTAGAAGAGACACCAACAAGCCGGGACAAGCGAAGACGTTACTCAAGACCAAACTTTCAGAAAGGAGATCTTAAGATCTGAGTTACTCCAAAGCTTCTTCATCCCACGAATCAACTAGCAAACATTCCTCGGACTGGCTAAAAGAGGCATTCTGACTAAAGTAGCAAAAGTCCACCTACTCTGATAGAAAGGACATCACAAGTCAGAAAAAGTGATTCGACTTGATGCATTCCTTTTGTCTCACAACGGCTCTAAACGGCTATGACAAGGAGCGTCTATAAATGAAGACTGCAAACCACCTTTAGAAGGTTAAAGAATTTTAAATAGACTGAATCACTAATCGAACGTCTAGCATTCTTCTGTGAATTCTGTCGTTCTTGAAAGCTACCAACATCCAGATCAAAAAGCTTTCAAGCTGATGCTATCAACTTTCATGTTCATACCTGAACACGAGGCATTGTGCATCTAGTAAGAGCTATTTTTATTTTCTTACTTTTTGAGTAAGAAAATATCTTAGAGTTTTCACTTCTCCAGTAACAACTATCATGGGTGTATACTGCAAACTGACGTTCTCAAGAGAAACTTAAACTATTACTTCCAAACTGAAGGGCAAGTGGCGTGCCGACACTTCAGGCCTATAGAATCTCTGGATTGCAGAGGACTTGGCAAGTGCGCTAGTGTATCAACTAGCAATAGATTGTTGATATCTTTGTAATCTCCAGCTTAGTGATTTCCAGACTGTGCATTTGAAGAGATGACAAAGGACATTTTGGTCTGAACTTCTATAAATCATTTGTGTTATTTAGTGTTTTATTTAAATTTCTGCATTAGATTTAAAACCCAAAACCTTAAGTGTTGGTGTATATTGCTAAATCAACCTAAGTAATATATCGCTGGTTAGAATAACCACCGTATTTCTGAACCCAAGCAGGTGCCAGAATCACAAGTTTGGAGGACGAAACCTTGAAAGACTTCCGCCTCACTTTAACTAACTCTGATTCTGGAACAAACAAGTGATATCTGAGTAGTTTGTCTTTATAGACTAGTTATTATGAATCACTTAGGACCAGATCCATTTTCCTTGCGGTTGTTTTTGTTGTGTGTCTTACCGAGCAGGTCATAAATGAACATCTCGAAGCTTCAACCATATAATGAGGAGAAATTCGTAGCATGGAATAGGAGATCCCTGGTCCAACTGAAGAATATTCATCCGGAGATGATAGATGTGCTGGAAATTGAACCTATCAGCTAAAGGTTAATCCTTATCTTGGAGGAGACACAATTGGTCCAACACATGATAGAGACCCTACACCGAGTGGACCACAGAGGACAAGAAGCATATCCAGCTTGATGCCATAGCTCACGAGTTGATTCTCTCAGCTCTTTCGGAGGCTATGACAGATAATGTGATAGAATTTGATAGCACAAATGAGGTACGAGAATACTTTAGAAGTCTGAGCCAAGAGACCCACCAAATAAAGTGTAACATTCTTCAAGTCTACGTCAACAAAGACATCGAGGCGCAATTCATGGCATCAATTGGTGAAGATGTGGAGGAGAACTAGCATGCACTGACTCTTGATGATGACGATGAATGGGTGTATATGTTGCACCAAGAGAACCGGGTCGTATCATCTTGCCCTGTAGTGTCAAGTACTTTTCAGCTATCAACCACCCTTGCTTTTGACACTCTCATCATATCAAGGGTAAACTAGGAAAATACAAATTCTACATGCCTGCCAGTCATCACCAGCACGCAAGCAACTTAAGAGGCGATAAGACTAATGTGATAAGACCTCATGCAGCACAAATATAAAAGGGTGAGAGTTATAAAAATTTAAATTCACACGCCACTATTAATGCGATGCAACCTAAATGAGAAATAGTCGCATGACACATCAACAAATTCACAATTATCGATCAAAAATTTGAAGTGCAAAAGATGTCAAAGATCTCAGCAGTCATTTTTTAGTCTTAAACAACACCTCTGTCGATCAATATCTTCCATAAAATTTTTCTATATAAGGTGACACTACCTCCTCCTCATTTATTCTTCTGAATGCCCTCCCTTGTCTTCCTTGTGTTCAATTTCTTGCTCTTATCGCCAATACCAAACACTACACAAAAGAAGAAGAAGTAGGGAGATATCAGTGAATTCTCCACCGGTGTCTTCATGCTACAAGACAGAGATAACATCTTGGTCCATCCCATACTGGTCACCTCCTACAAAGATAGAGAACACATGACATCATTGATCATTAAACAGAAATGGGAAGGCCTATCGGAACCACGACAGTTTGGTCAAAATGCTCGAAAGAGTAGACTCAATGCTGGCCTCTAACGATGTCACTCTGGTAGTCTCCCAAGTAACCCTTCCACATCTCCTTTCCCCTGATTCTAGCAGATGTTGCCAAAATAAGGAAAGACTTGGATCATAGGAAGGAGAATAGGTGAGACTACTTAGCAAGGAGGATGCTGAGAAGAAGGAAGCTGCAAGATAAAGGTTTTGTTTGCTACGGACGAACCTCCTTTCTTCCTACATAGCTCTTCCTCGAGGAAGTACTTGATAAAAATTAAATTTTTGCCAAGGGGGAAGGAGAATCTAAGATGTCTCAAGTTGTTTTTGTTGACAGATAAGATGTCTCTAGTTGTTCTTACAACAATTGGGTGCCTCAAGTTTAGAGTTGTTAATTAGGCCGGCCTGGGCTAGGCCCACCAATTAAGTGGCCCAACATGGCCCGGGACCACTAGTGAGATGGGTCGGGTTATTTTATATTTCTCTTGCAGCACAACTCAAGACCACTAGTGAACACTTAAAGTTATTTATTTATTTAGTAGCAAAATTACTATAAAGAATCAAAATAACTAGTATAAAATAATAATAACTAACAAAAAATTGATATGGGCCTCAGATGGACCTGAACCGGGCCGAACATGGGCCTGAGATGGGTTGTTCCTGGGCCGGGCTGGTTCCGTGCTCATATGGATCTGGGCATGGACTTCATAATAGGCCACATATAAGCCCATCTAATACACCTAAATCCTTCCTACCAAACTCATTTGATTCGTGGGCCGTTTCTGAGCTAGGCCTCAATTGTGTTGGGTCGTGCTGAGCAGGGTCGGTCCGGCCCAATTGGCAACTCTACTTAAGTTATCCTTTTGATAATTGTGATGTCTCCAGCTATCATACCAATAGCTAGGGTAATTAACAGACTGCTTAACTAACTGTTTAGTCAATTGTGACCGAGAGTTGGGAGATTTCACAACTCTTGTTTTTTTGGGAGTTGTTATCATAATTATATTCTTTCGTGTAAAATGCAGTTTTGTCAGTCAAAATATCTCTTGAGCCACTTAAATAAGAAATAATTTGTTTTTGCTCAAGGTTTTCAGTTTTTAAGTCTTCGGAATTGGCTGTAAGATTTCTGAGATGATTTTTTAGAGCTGAGTTTTCTGCCATAAGTTATTCAAAATCCATAATAATAGACTGAGATTTACTCACCTCCTCATTCGGTTTTCTATTTTGTCCTTTCATAGCTACATTTTCGGATGTAATGGATTTTTTCAAAGTGCAAATTCATGCAAGGCCTTTGAAAGAGTTTCTAAGGATAAATCTTCTATGTCTAAGTGACACAACTTAGATTATCAAATGCATGCTTTAAAGAATGCATAAGAGAGTCACTTATAACACTTATTGGTCCTAAATTAGATTACATAAACAAATTCGCGTGCGCAAGCGATTATGTGTGCATGTGGGTCCATCTAAATTATCAATTTACCTTGAACGGGTCAACTAGTCAGTTTAGATAAAACTTAAGCCATACATGAATTAAGTATAATTCAATTATACACTAATAATTGAGATCAAATTATTGGGTTTAGCTGAGATGTACAATGTAAACAGATAACTGAAAGGAAATGAATGCGATAAATAAAATAATGTTAGTTGTTCGAGAGCAAAAAGTGCCTACGTCCACTTTTTTTCCTCTGCATAAGGAAATCCACTAACTCTAGTTTCTTTGAGTAATTGAATGCAAATTACAACTCAGTTCTTCTACTTGCAAGAGGTTTTATCTTCCTTGGATCACAAGGTATTCATCTTTGAGCTTTACTACATTCTGCGTGCTAGACTCTTTAGTTGAATCTTGGTTGCATACTTCTTTCTCTTTACGAACATCGAATTAAGTTGATGATTTCTTCATAGGCTAGCGCCGGAATATTCTGATAACCAGGCTAAAGTAAAACTGTTGTCTCGTTTCAAAGACAAGCAACAGTCTCATGTTTAAGAATGCATAGTGAGCTTTTGAAGCTCGTTTAAGAGTAGAAGGAGAGAGAAAGCTTAAGTTGCCTCAATCATCAAGATCGGTGACGATTGATGATAATCAGTAAGCTTTCTTCCACCTTGGATGGGTGTTTTTTATAATCTTCTTTGCAAAATTGCACTGTTGAGTATGATTAAGACAACTCATATTATTTGCAAGTAAACGAATGTTTACCAAACAATCGTATGAAAAAAATGCTAACTAAATGGATAGCTCAGTTGATCATATTAGCTAAGCAAGTCATTAAAGATCTTCAAGTACTGAACTGTCAATTCTTCCTAATTTTCCAACTAATGTTCTTCTTAATAGATCAATTTTTCTCGACTGTTAATTGATCTCTTTTCTCACAATCTATCAGTTGAGTGACCAGTTATGGTGCTGTGTTATCTGGTTGCGATGATTCTTCAAATTTTTAACTTGTTGGTTGACCATGTCTAGACTCTTATACTTTCAGAACTTATCATTATAAATTTTAAATTATTTCTAAATAAGCTAGCTCTATATATGAGAAGAGCTGACTAATAGTTTTTGACATTCATTTAAAACAAATCAAAGTAAGCGATGTCTTAAATCATAATCGATAAATATCACCTACAAACTCAAAACTTATATACTAAAAAAAACTTAAATATTAATTTGCTTGCTTAAAGAAAACCTTAAATACAAAAAAATTATTATGAATTCTTATAACTAATCCAACTCATAAACTAAATATTGGATAAATTAAAAAATAATGAAAACGAAACAAAAATAATGAATAGAAATTAATGATACAATGCAGTTTTTGGGCATATATAGTTATATACAATATAATGCAGTTTAAAAACAAAGATTTCACCTGCGATGTGATATAGTGGGCTCCAACGAACAGACACCATGGTCCACACTATATATTGGTTAAATGATTAAATCAGCCACTACATGGGTAATACGTAAAAGATCTACTTTGAGACTTATTTTTTAAAATTTATTTATTTATTCTTTTTAAAGAGAGACGAGAGATATTCTGTGTCTCGTCAAATGATACAAAATTAAAGTTAAATTTTGTAAGTAAATGTAAATATATATGCACGTTTTAACTTGCACCATGGTAAATAGGCCTTGTCACACCAGATTATGATTTAGTATGTTTGAACCTATTAGAAATTTAACAAAATCAAAACTAATTTGTTAACAATAATAAACTTTTATAAAGGTCTAAACATGATCTTTTATCATAATGAACCGGACATTTAATCTATTAAAATCTTATTTGACCATATTCAATCATTTAATAAATATATTTATTTAAAAATTTTAATAAACTACAAAATTTTAAATAGGTCGGCTAATATGTTTAATAGGTTTATTTTAAAGTTCGAGTCTAAATTTATTTAACGAAATAGACAATTTATAAAATTAACTCAAGTCTAATTTGTTTAATAAATAGGCTGGCTCCAGCCTAATCTATGATAAATCGGATCAAACTTCTGTTATATAGTTTACCCATTCCCACCCCTATTAAAAATATGGAACCTGAACCGGCCTTTTTTTTCTGTGGTTCTGGTTTAGTTTTGGTTCTGATTCGGAACCGAATGTTCGAGGTGATGTGGCTCATTATTATTGGTCGATTTCAATTTTTTTTCGGCGGTGCAGCGATTTCAAACCGCCGGTTCCAATTCCGAATAGGAGTGGAACCTGAACCGACCCGTCAAAATAAGGTTCCAGTTCTGGTTTGGAACTACTTTGAACAGTTCCGGTTCGAAACTGTGAACCAGCGGGCCGGTTCGAACAATTTAGTTTCCATTTGGCCACCTCTAACCCCTACTGGCAGCTTGTGGCTAGTTTATCGTCCAAAAACCACAAAAAACATTTCCTCGTATCCGACTTACTTCAAAGTTGAACTTTAGTTGCAATAGATCAAATATTCACACATGGATAACAGAAAGCATCAAATGAAGTCAAAATGTCAAATCAAAAGCATCACCTACCATGAAAACCTTGGCTTCAGAATTGAGTGCATTGATAATCATCTTCCGGTCCACAGGCCCTGTAATCTCGACCCTCCGATCAGCCACCACCGCCGGCACCTCCGCGCAGACCCACTCAGCATCGCGGATGTGCTTGGTCGCCGGATCAAATCCCGGTAACTCCCCTCCATCGTACCTCATCTGAGCTTCCTTCCTACATTCCATAGCATACTTAATATCTCCCTTAAACTCTCTCTGCAATCCCACAACAAACTGCAAGGCTTCTTTAGTCAAAATTGTTGCAAATTCTTCAACATATTTTCCCCTGATTTCAACGCCCTCCGGCGCATCATAACCCACCGACATTTTTCTCTTTTTTCGGTATAAATCACAAACCACAAATGAATGGGAGACGAAAATCGATATGTATGGTGGACAGGTGGAGGTGGCAATAAAAGAGGCATATGCATATGATATATATATATATCGATGGTTGATACTTTATTTTCAGAATTTTATTATTTATAGGCAAAAACTTGCGTCGACACGCCTAAACGGTTTAGGCGGGTTTTATTCATATTTAAATGAGTTCACCCATTTTAAATATAATTTATTAATTCTTAATGATGATATATTAAATAGATTTAGTTTTAGTTAATGGATAAAATCCACCTAAACTATTTAGACAACCTTTCTTATTTATAATATTTTTTGGATTTGAGTAATAAATATCACTCCTTATTAGTGTATTTAATATTTTTTTAAAAATTTAAATTTATAAAGCAACAAAGGTGGCAATATGTGTACATGTTGTGGTGGATCTAGATATTCGATTAGATCCCAAAATTTGTCCACTAATTATAATTAAACTTCGTCCAATCTAAGTAATCACATTTGCTTTTGGCACAATTATTAATGTTTGTGAATATAGTGAAATTAATACTTTATTATAAATTAGAAAATGTTATTATTTTAAAAAATGAGATAGTTAAATAAAAAAAAAAATAGAACAATTTAGATAGGACTGACTATATTATAATAAAGGAATGACCGACATATTAAACACTGGGTTTGGCCTCATCCGTATATATGGAGATGCGTCAGCTCCTTATATATATATTTTTATAGGGCATAAAGATATCGGCGATGAAGAATCATCATTAATGGGAAGAAAACAAAAATGTTAAATTGAAAAAACTAGTGATAAAAAAAAGTAGCACGGATATAATGTATATAATGTTTAATGATAATGCGTGCTACATCAGATTAGTGTTTGTTGTTACTTTATTTGTAGTGGGGTGACAGCTGATTGATGTGTTTATTTTATTCACAATCCGTTCTTATAGATAAACTCTCCAACTAGTGTACGTATTTTGTTAATATTAAGAATAGAATATAGGTTTTTATATTTTCTGTTTAAAAAATTTACTCTCTCCGTCCCGGCTGAATTGTCCAAGTGACTTTGGGCACAATAACCAAGGAGTGTGAGTGTAAAGTAAGTTGAGTAGAATTAATATTTTATTGTTGAGTGTGAAAAAGTTGCCTTTTTAAGTAATGTGACAATTGAGGTGGGACGGACGAAAAAGGAAAGTGAGACAATTGAGGTGAGACGGAGGGAGTATATGTTTACCATTAAATTGATAGAAAAATTTAGGGATATTAATTTAACTCGAAATTTTATGAGTTAGTCCGATTAACTCGAGTCAAAACGTAGGTTACAATTAATATATTTTAGCCCAATTTTTTTTTAAAAAAACTAAATAGGACAGAACCGACAAGGATAGGGAGAAATGCTAAAATACTGGACATATCGATTATTGAATTTATTTATACCACAAGTTTTGGTAAGGTATCCTACTGTATCAAAAAATTTCGGTACGGTAGTATAACCGCAAATACTTCGGGGTGTAATCAAACCGAGTCGAGTCGAATAGTCCTACGCTCAAGTTTGACTCATTTAGTATTGAGTCGAGCTTCGAGTTTTTTTATCGAATACTTTGATGTTCACGAATTTTATCGAGGTTTAGTCGAGTATAAACGAACTTTCTAAGTTCGAATATTTTAACAAGGTGTTCATCACTTTGCAATCATGTCAACAACAAATATTGAAAGTGAAGGGATGCAACAATTACAAAATCCCACATATGAAGAAGGATGCACTGATTTTGTAAAATGAGTTGCCGAGAAACTTGGAAGTGCCCATGCAATTAGTAAAAGAAAGCATTGACTACTTAATGATAGCAGGACATGCAGTAGGTAATGAACAACTAGTGTGTGATTTGGGGATGCAAATAAAATAAATGGTAGCATGCGTGAATCATTTATCATCATCTTAGATAACCCTTAACACCAAATTTTCTACAGTGATACAGGAACTTTTTTAGGCAAACCAACAAATTATTCAACTAACATGAAGACTGCAACCAACAAATTATCCAACCAACAAGCTAATATCAACAAGAAATAGCCAACCAACAGATTATCCAACCAACATAGCCAACAACAATTTAGGTAAACAAACAACATATCCAACAACCATTTAGGCAACCAAACAGCATAGCCGACAACAGAGTATCAAACCAACATATCTGAAACACTAAGAGAAGGATTAGAGTTCACCGAATTGTAGGGAATTGAATCTCCCAAAATGCCCTCACCACCTTCATCTTCTTTTCCAGTGGGCACCCGAACCCGTTTGCTTCACTCGCTCCGCTCAGCCATGATTCCTCTTCATCCTCGTTACCTGCGGCATCAACATCGTATGCGGGAGATGAATCAGTCAAGGTGAAATCAGTGGTGCAGATCTTCATATCGACGGTGCAAATATCATTAGTACAAAGCCCCACCACATTGTCGTCAATCAAGGAGAAATCAGTGGTGCAAATCTTCAAATCAGCGGTGCAAATATCATCGGTACAAAGCCTCACCACACTGTCGTCACCTGCAACGGCGACCGAGGACAGAGAGGAAAGGGCTAGCGATATACTATCGCGTTCACTCATCGCTGGCAAGGGGAAACACGACGAACGACGACCGAGGGGAAAGGGGCCGCGATATACGATCATATCCACTCATCGCCGGCGAGGAGGACAACAGAAAAGTATCAAGGTGGTGTTGGGAAATCTGTCTAAGGTTTCCTCCCCCAGTAGCTTACTTGTTTAGATTATAGTTTTGGTGGATCAAATCCTAAGTCCTACCAGCGTCAGTTGTCTCTACATAGCTCTAGTCTTAAATGTAAAGTCCTGTTTAGGTCTATTGAGTTGTAAGTCGCAGCTGATCAAGACTCATGCTGACACTGTTCACCAGCATGAGAAACGCTTACCACTGGCACTGTTCACCAGTTGGGAAAAGTTTCATCAGCAGGCGGCTGACAGAGACTCGTGCTTACACTATTCACCAGCGGTGATTTCACCAGTCATGGGAGATTCCGAAAAGAGTTAACATCCAGACATTTGGTAGACTTTGATTATGCCAGGGCAAGTCACCAGCAGAGACTGCCAGCACAAGATCACCAGTATGATCTACCAGTCAGATGTTACCAGCAGAATTCCAGATTCTCTCTCCCAGCGCCGTAGAGACAAAAAGAAGATTCTCTGAGGAATCGACTGACAAAGTATGACTTTAAGGAAGGATAACTTAAAGTCTATCAGTCACAAGACGCCAGTCTTATTCCTCGGACTGACAGAAAGAGCCGTTCTGACACAAAGAGATCTGTGTCAGATAAAGCGGTCTAAGGTATGGGTCCTTTCCGAAAAAACATACCTACCGCCGTCAGAAGGACATCCGAGGTCTGACACCTTTCCGGATGCGTCCAAACGGCTAGAAAGTTTGAATCGGTTCCTGCGGCTATAAATACGTCGCAACCACCAACATTCAAACATTAGATCCCACGAGTTAATGATTCAACGATAAGACTCATCTGCTCAACCACCGAAAGAACTGGAATTATTGCAAGATCGCATAAAGTACTTTCGAGGCTTTTTCATAAAGCTTTCTGTGTGTTGATTTATCAAACACGAGACTTCAAGCTTTAAGCTTGTAAGTTAAAGATCTCACTTGGTGTTCTTTCTCCTTTGAGAGAGTTCACAGCAGCTCCTGTGCCTACCAGCACTCGAGTTATTACGGGCATCCTGCCGTAGAGACTGTTACGTTCTTGGGAGAACTAAAACACCTAGCT
>JAPKLW010000253.1:0-42082 GCA_026898455.1 Plectranthus barbatus | reverse complement strand
TGATAAGAAGCAAGACATTGAGAGGCAGAAATTTAGCGACTGCATATCTAGCTTGGCATGGAAGCCTCAGGGAAATGCATTGGCTGTTATTGATGTTATGGGGAAGTATGGTGTGTGGGAATCAGCTATACCGGTCACAATGAAGTCTCCAACAGAAGATATTCCTAGTTTATTTTCCAAAAACAGCCATGGCCTTCTCATGTTTGATGAGGAAGAAGAACCTTGTGCATCAGGTAATTTGAGTGATCTTAATGAAGATAGCTACGGTGAATTTGAGCCACCAAGCAGAAAAAGGTTGCGCAAGCAATCTACTTATGATGATGAATGGGAAGATCTTAATGATGAGCTGGAAACTGTTCCTAAAGCTGAAACCCGTAAGAAGGCTTTTTATGGCCACAAAGAAAGCCTTAATGGAAAGACTGGATCTAGAAAGATGATGGTAACTGCAGGGCCAAAAATGCAAGAAGCTTTTCAGCCTGGAGCAACACCTGCACAGCCTGGAAAGAGACACTTTTTGTGCTACAATATGCTTGGTAGTATAACCACAATGGAACATGATGGATATTCACATATAGAGGTATCCTATATCCTAGATATTTTTATTCTGATAAATTGTGTTACTATTTCCCTAAACCATATTACATGTATGCTGTTGTTGGGAAATGACTAGGAAAACCAAGTGGGAAAACAACTATTGGGTTTTTTTGCAATGGCTTTTCAGTTTTCATAGTTGAACACCTGAAACCTGTTGGAGTTGATGTATAATTTATAACCAGTGACTTTATCAAGTACTACTTTAAGCATACTTGTTGAAGAATTTTAATATACTGATTGATGACCCTTTATTTGATTAAACAATCGAACAATAGCTGAATATGATTTTTGACTAACTGATTTACATAATAACTGCAGATAGATTTCCATGATACTAGCAGTGGTCCACGTGTTCCTGCAATGACAGACTATTTTGGTTTTACAATGGCTTATCTAGATGAGAATGGCAGTGTATTTGCCAATCCATGCAAAGGCGACAAGAATATGAGTACACTCATGTATCGTCCGTTCAGTAGCTGGGCAAATAACAGTGAGGTAATCCCACATTAACTTCTTGCAATGACCATGAAAATAGACCACACCGATGAATTCATCAACCCTTGTAAAGCACATGTTTTGTTAACGAAGGCTGATGCTGATTTCCCTTGATGCAAATTTAGTGGTCTATGCGGTTTGAAGGGGAAGAAGTTAGAGCAATAGCACTGGGAAGTGGTTGGGTTGCTGCTATCACCAGCCTTAATTTTCTTCGTATCTACACTGTTGGTGGTTTGCAGGTCTGTAGAATTCTTCTATTAAATTCCAACTTCCACCGAGGAATGTATTCACCCAAAAACAGTTATTCATGAGATTTCACAATAATATGTTGGCTTCAACTAGCTCCTTTTTAGGCTTACTGGCTGAAAATCTGAGTTTTTTTTAATCTTATGCCAGAGACACATTCTTTCTCTTGATGGGGCAGTGGTTACGGCAGCTGGCTTTAAAGATGAACTGGCAATTGTATCACATATTTCTCCTCCTCTGCCCACAGATGAACAGGTATCTTACAATTTTGAGACACATTTATCTGTTTATGATGCACATCAACCCTTCATATAGCTGCATGAATCTTGAGGATGCATAACTAGCTTCCTATGGTTAGCACTTACTTTTCTTCAGTTAAATTGGTACACCATCTGGTTTTTAGCTACCTATATATTTATTATTATTATTATTATTATTTTATCTCCAAACGAAATTGTATCGCCTAAATTTCAGCTGAAGTATGGTACAAGTCTGGGTGTAATGTTGCATTTGTAATTATCATCTATGTTTCAGTTATTTAGAATATTTCTTTATTGTTTAGTAAACTTATTCATCATGTAAGTAAAAATTGTTTGATGCAATGTGGTGCTTCTTGTGGAGTTGTGGTTGTTAAAATTCTAGGCAGTAGTTGGGTGGGGGGGACTGCACCTAGGCTGCCTAGATGGTCAATTATTTTCAGGATATTACATTTATTAGTTTAATGACTTACTATTCTATAGCCCATCCACAACTCAGAGCATGACTTTCTTTTGGTCGTGCTAAAGTTGAAAGTGAAATGTCATTTTTGTAAGAAAATAAACATCGGACTGCCTAGAGTAGCCTATCAAGGCCAATTAGACCAAAGTCTATACCATGAACCTCCACCTAGTTCCAACGTTAGTTTTTGCTACATTGATCATGTTATAAGGAGCACAATTGTGTTTTAAACTAAGCCAAAATGCAATCGGATTTTTTATTTTTAAGAAAAAACACATTTACTCTTTGCAGATCCTCGAATTCAGAGTCTTCAACATTGCTCATGGATCACAACCTTTGAGAGGGCGGTTGCCATTGACTCCTGGTTCTTGCTTGACATGGTTTGGTTTCAGTGAGGAAGGCCAACTGAGTTCTTTTGATTCTAAGGTGCACATCTTTGAGTTCAGTCAGTTTTTTTCAGGTATGGTTGTTTTATGCGCAGCTCTTAGTATTAACATATGTTTGTAGGGTACCTTGAGAGTGTTTACGAGTCAATTCGGAGGAAGTTGGTTCCCGCTTTTCAGGTACTATAACTATTACAATTGTATGAATATTTTTATGCTACATTACTTCTGATCTTAAACATCTGGAAATCTAAATTATCAGTGCGAGCAAAATTAAGAAGTCTGAGGAAAATTATTGGGTTGCTGGACTAAATGCAAGCAAGTTATTTTGCATCGTTTGCAAATCTCCTGAAACATTCCCACAGGTATAGTAGCGATTCATGAATGCCAAATTTATATTTAACCATATGAATTTAAATATAAATATAAATATAAATTTGGCATACGTATTAAGCTTTTAATCTTCTCATTTGGCTTCTTCAGGCCACTCCAAAGCCAGTCCTGACCTTGCTAGACCTGGAATTCCCTCTTTCTGCTTCTGACCTTGGTGCAGACAACCTTGAGAATGAGTTTATGATGAAAAACATGTATCTCTCACGGGTAACTTTTTTAAAATTCAGTGGATTCAACTGTTTTTGCTGTTGATGATGCAATGTAATTGTTTTCACATGTTATGGAAATTTATAAAAATGCGACATCTGCATTAGAGCTTTATTTGGTGCTGTTTTCTTTCTATTTTACTCATGCTGGATTATCGATGTCGGAATATTCAGATCCAGAAAAGTATTGAAGAAAGAATAGCTTCTGGTCTTTATACTGCCTCGCTCGACACAAAGGCATTCGATATTGAAAAATCCATTGATGAATGCATCTTGAGGCTCATTGCACATTGCTGCAACAGTAAGTATTCTGCGAATCTTGTATGCTTATGGGTCATTTTCTTTCTTTCCATCATGCAAGCAAAGGTATGATATAATCTATGTACTTGCTGTCTAGGTGACAAACTTGTCAGAGCCACCGAACTTGCAAAGCTTCTTTCATTTGAAAAGTCTGTTAGAGGAGCCATAAAGCTTGTTACTGTATTAAAGCTGCCGAATCTGGCTGAGCGCTTTAATGACATATTGGAGGTGATATTCGAATTAAATCAGCTTGATCGACTCTTTTCACTATCTAATTCTCTCTCTCAAATGCATCATTATAGGAAAAATTGCTCAGTGAAAGAGACGAGAATGTCAACCCAGAAGTTGCTTCGACGACCAGTCCAGAAATCAAAAGAGCAGCAGAAGGTGCAGTTCCATCTCCATCCATGTCCAACGTAAGAACACAAACTGCTGAGGAGCATGGGAACGGAAAGAGTGAAGCAATCAAAACTATGAAATCAGACACAAGGATTGACTTGAAGATGACAGGGAAAGTGAAAGCTAATGGAGAAGCAAAGATGGCCCCGAATGCTAATCAACTAAATCCCAGTCGCCCCTCTAATCCATTCGCGAAGACATCGAGCAACCAAGAAACTCCTTCCTTGTTCAATTGTCTAAAGAAGAAGGCTGATGTCCAGGGGAAGTTATGAGGTTATGCTTTATCTACTTCAGATTGAAGCAGCGCCACAAGAATCTGTTTAGCTCAATGGAGATGATGCCAGAATTGTGTTGCAAGCAGTATAGTTTGTTAGGCAACCATTGTTATTGTATGGACTACACTTTTCTCTATTTAATGAAAATTTGCTTGTATAATAAATATAGGCAAGAATTACAACACAAACAAAAAAAAAAAATATACAAAAATTCCCTCACTTCTGTCAACTTGTTAGTGCAGCTATTTTCACACCTACAAAAAAGTATATAAAAAGCATATATATCCTGTAATATTCAGAAAAACAACCATCACAACCCAGTTCATTACACTTTTATGTGATGAAATTGCGTGCATATAATGTATTTAACTGATCCATCAACTTATGAAAAGTGAAACGGAAGGAACGATTTGGATTTTTTAGATTGGACAGAAATAATTTTATAATTAAGGGTGGGAATAGACTAAGTTATCCGATGAGGACCTTCGGTCTAACCTACTACATACCAGGTCGATTTTATTTTCTAAATAAGTCAAACTTAGGCTATTTAAAAAATCTATTTAGTTAAGCTTAAACCCATACTCAAAAATAAGCTTACGAAACGCCAACCCATTAAATAATCTTATACTATATAATTGATAAAATATATTTATTATCTAAAATCAAAACTATATCTATAGTTTAGAAAGAAAATATATATTGATTAAATTATTTGTTACTAAATACTCCCTCCGTCCCTATTCAACTATCCCTCTTGTCTCATATAATTGTCCTCTTACATAAAATAAAAAGTTAATACAAATGCACTAAGGGCAACTCCAATGGGGGATCTTATATTTTAAGATCCCCACCTCATCCTCAACATATCTATGTGGCAAGAGAGAGAGAAGAGAAATAAGAAATAGGATCTTAAATAAGATCCCATTTCTTAAATTTTTTTTGCCCCAGTCACACGCGTCAGCTCCGCGTGTGGCGCTGGAATCCTTTTTTTTTTGTTCTTTTTCATTTGTTTTTTGTTCTTTTTCATTTTAAATGTTATGTTATTATTTTTCTTTTTCGTTTTTAAAAATATTTTAAATGTTTTATTTTTTATTTTTAGATTTAATTATTTATTTATATTCAATATAACAAACACACACATATATATATATATATATATATATATATATATATATAAAGTAATTGTTTTGACAAGTGGGACCTATGAATAGTATAAAGTTAAAAGTTGGTGAATAAAAAAATGATAGTGTATGTTGATGTGGATATTTATAAAATATGAAATGATAATAATTATTGATGTGACGCACACGTGGCGGGATCTTAAAATTTAAGATCGCCATGGTTGTAGATGCTCTAATAAAATACCAATAGTAATATCCTTTATGTCTACTCACATTGGTTATTGTGTCCAAAAAGGGACGAATGGAGTAATATATTCAGATAAATTATTAAAAATGCTTGCTATTGAAATTACATATATAGTACTCCCTCTATCCCATAACATTAGTCCTGTTTTCCTTTTTCGTTTGTCCCAAACATTAGTCTTCTTTCCTAAAATGGAAAAGTAATACACACTCACTAATAAAATATTAATTTTCTCTATCTCTACTCGCATTGGTATCTGTGCCGGAATGAAACAAGACTAATGTTATGGGACGGAGGGAGTAATAGTTTGAAAATAAAATAAAAATTATTAATTTAAAGTAGACTCCGACAAACTTTGTATAGGCTATCGTTAAAAATGTCACGCTTAAGCCTAAAAAAATCTATTATAAATAATAAACCATCTCTTTAAATTGTAGAGGGTCCAAATCTACGAAACCAAAGCCTAATTTCTACCCCTATTTATAATACACTGATCTACCTTATTTCAAAATCATGATAAAATGTAAAAACACGAATAAACTAAATTACCCTATGTAGCACCTAATTGCGAAGAATAATGTCCGACGGAAAAAAAAACTTCCTAATGTTCAACTCGGACTTTAAAAATTAGTATCAATGGACAAATTTAAGTTTATTTAATTTATTAAGGTGTAGTTAGCACCAAATCACATCCCTTTATAATCAAAATAAGGTGAGTTTCCTATAAGACATGTTTTGTGAGACATTATGATTCGTAATTTATTTTTCATTTTTGTTTGGAATATATTTTACATTGAGTGTATTCTGTTTGAAAAACTCATTTCGATTGGAATACACACATTCTATGCACAAATCATCATTTTGATCGAAAGGTGCATTTCAATTGAAATGCGTTTGTAATCATGAATTTTTTGTAATCTAATAAATACAAAATTTATCACAATTCAATTTCAGTTTGGATTGAAGTTTATAACTTTGTGGATTATATATATATTCTTCCTTTCATTCTTTCCTTCAAACGTACTTCGAGAGCTTACACGAAATTTGGCTTAGTGAATCTTCTTGAAATTAGATTTGAATTAATCTAAAAGGTTTCCATTTTTTTTAATCAAACACCATAATTTAACGATTTATTGATGAACTTGATCTTTGATTTTCTTCTTCAACAGTCTTTGGGGTTTGATAACATTTTTGGGGGTAAGAGTCTTGATTCCAGATCAAATGCTAAGTTTGCTTTGATTTTTAATGAAGAACGCCTTTGAAGACGAGAAAATTTATTAGAGATAATTCTCAAATATGGAGCTCCTCCAAAATCTTCGTTCTTCATTTATGAACCATCATGCCCTATATATATAAAAAATTTCGTTCTTCAATTATGAACCATCATGCCCTATATGTATAAAAAATTGAGACCTAGAGCTTAAATGACAAGATTTAAGCGGTTGATTGAGCGGTGATCTTATATATCTCATATTTGGTGAGCATGCCACATGCCAACTATCTATTGGATAGAAAATTAAATATTGTTAGGATTTTTGTTAAAGAAATCTTTCCTTATTTTTTATGTTTTGGTGGGTCAAAGATTGTAAAAGTCATCTTAGTTAGTTTTTTCAGTATCTAAAGTTCTAAAAATGTAATCCTTATATAGTATCAATCGAGTTATAATAGAACTTAGTGGTTGAAGACCGAACATAGGAGATGCTCGAGAACTGAAGAAGTGTACTCCTTGAAACTTGGTCTTCACCAAGTATGGCCTTGACCAAGACTAAGTTGGGTACTCAGTATAGGGTTTTTCATACTGACTAGGAGAAGTCAGTATGAGGGCTTTCCCATACTAACTAGGAGAAGTCAGTATGAAATCGTTTTTCATACTGACTATGAGAAGTCAGTATGAGGGTTAGCCATACTGACTATGAGAAGTCAGTATGAGGGCTGGCTATACCGACTATGAGAAGTCAGTATAAGAGCCTCTACCTTTAAAGCACTAGCTATTCGAAGTCATCGAAGCTCGGTCAGACTTCGGCATATTGCCTAAGTGAAAATCAGTACGAGGATATCCAAACTTGGATTCCTCAGACTGAAACGTAGTTTGACGTAAAGTTAGTGTACACTGAAACAACAGAGCAGAGCAGACCTATAGTATGGGGCCATGGGCTATGATTGGACAACATTTTCCATGAGTCTAACGACTGGATTAATGTGTCTAACGAGAAGAATTTCAAAATGTCCAAGGTTTCCTCTATAAATAGGTCTGTCCTTCAACCTTAAACGGTTACGAATTTCACTCTACAAAGAGTATATATCTAAGTCATCTCTCTGCTAAAACTCTCTGAGTTTTCGTGTTTCCACACACAAGACTTGAGTTTCTGACTCAAGTATTACTCCGTGTTACTCTCTCTTAGCATGAGGCTGAAGCTTCTTAGCTAAAGCTATCCTTTGGTGAATATATTCCAAGATATATTCATAGCAGTTAGTTTCATACTTTAGGATTCTGATTCTCATGGGCTTATGCCAATCACCTGAGTTCTGGGAAGAACAGTAAACATCCAACCACCAGGAAGAAGGCTGCGGGGTGTCATCCTCACTTCAATCTGAAGACTAAGCATATAAGGAGTTCCTAGGCAAGTGACCACAGCAGGTTGAAGGACGGAGGTGCCGACGGGTTGTGTGTAGATCGTAAGGAGGCTTGTATTTACTTAGTGATTTATCCAGACCTTGGGTCTGAAGAGTGGATGTAGGATTTTTAGATCCGAACCACTATAAAATATCCTGTGTTCTTTACTGTTTTTATTTTTATTTTTGTCTTGTTTAGCTTCGCAAACTGACTTTTAAAACCTTTAATACTTGTCCAAGTATTGAAGAGTAGTATATACTGTGAAACTTACTTAATAACGACAGACCTAAGCTTAACATTTTCAAGTACCCTAAAACTATGTTTTATCTGTTTAGGAGAACAAGTGCAAGTTTATATTATTTCTTCTGTTGCACATATTCGTACTCTGATTTCGGGACCAACAAATGTCATTTTCTATTTATTATTTATAATTTTATTTAAATAAATTCTTAAATATAAATAAATTGATATTTAATATTTTAAATCCACGTGCTGCATTTTAATTGATCATGAATTTATTGAATAATTGATTTTGCTGAGAATACACAATCCAATCATAATCACTTTTACACGCACATTCCATTCAAAACAGGCGTGTCACACATGTGACTGTCTCACATTGTATATTATACTGAAGTAGTTCCATAAACTATAGTGAAATCCCGCCAAAATCATCGATGTTTGTGCAAAATGAATATTAATGTATGCTCACCCCCATGTTTCTTTTGATTTTTTTATTTTCATTTAATACCTTTGTAGTTAGAGAAGCTATTTCTGATTTCTAATAAACGTGACCTTTTGATTTCTTATGCAATTTAATTTTCATGAAATTAAATATTTGTCATTCAAATAGTTTTTTTAGTTTCTAATGTAAGCCGTTATAATTAAAATTCAAGGCTACCCCAACAGCCTTGAATTATTTGCTTTGTGTCGTTTACTTTTCTGTTTATTATTTGTGTCTGCAATCGCTTCAATTCACAACAAATTGGTGCGGTGAGGGTGGAGGAGGAATGATTGTGATGGGTTTAGCCAAGTTCGAGATGGAGCATTTCACGAGATCGAATGCTTTCAGTTTGTGAAAGTTGAAAATGCAAGTGTTGTTCGTACAACAAGGCTTGGACAGTGCCTTGAAGGGAGAGGTTGGGTTACCCGACACAATGATGGAGCAACAAAAGAGAAATATACTAGCGAAGGCATATAGTGCGCTGATTCTGAGTCTCGGAGACACGATGTTGAGGAAGGTGTCGAAGGAGAAAACAACAACGGAAGTATGGACCAAACTGGAATCCTTATATATGAAGAAGTCCCTGGCGAATCGTCTCTATCTTAAATAGTCGTTATATTCGTTTAAGATGCAAGAGGGAAGACCGATCAACAAGCAGCTCGACGAGTTCAATAAGTTGATCCTCGATCTGGCAAATATCGATGTAGCGATAGGTGTTAGAATTTTTGTTAGAGAAATCCGTCCTTACTTTTGATGTTTTGGTGGGTCAAAGAGTGTAAGCCATCTTATAAGGGGGTGTTTGGTTCATGGGTATGGGTATAGAGGAATGAGTTTGATTCCGAAACCCATTGTTTGGTTTACGGGTATGGGTATGGAGGAATGAGTTTGATTTCCAAATAATTGGGAATGGTGATTCCCAACATAAATGGTGGGTATCATCTCCATTCCCAAATTTAATCAACTTTATTATTTTTTATTTTCTCTAATTTCTTTTATTATTATAATATTAATTAAAATTTATATAATTATTAAATTAGTAATGAAGTATTATATTAATTATAATTATCGTAATTATATATTATTATGATATTTTATTACTGATATTATTTTAATATTAATATTTATAATAGTATTATAATTATTTTTATTTAATTTTTTAAATCAAGTTTTATGTTAATTTTTTTATTTATAAAAATATTATTGTTGGGAATTATTCTTAAAATCTCCCTTAGGACTTACTTGTAAAAGGTTTTGTTGGATCAAACCTTATTTAGTCGGTCGATCATTTGCTGAAATCTAGAGAGTCTAACACAACTTGTAAAGTCCTGTATAAGTTATACATTGAGTTGTAATAGACTAGTATGCTGAGAAGTCTTCCTAGCAGACGTAAAGCAGTTGATGTCAGCAGTCTACTCGCAATCTGCTAGAGAAACAAGCCAACAAAAGATCACTAGCAAATGGCTGGAAGCACGTCTGACAGAATGCTAAGGAGTTAGCATTCGGACCTTTCAGCAACGAAATATAGAGTCTGAAACAAAAGAAGTCAAAGGATCGAAGGCAGTAAAAGGCTTCAGCAACTCCTAGCATAACAAAGGGCAAGATTCAAAAGCTGAAGACAGACTGCCACTCTGACAAAAAGGACACACAAGGGACGAGACTTTCCCTAAGTAGTTTGGAAAGTACATCTCTACTTTAAAAAGTATTCTGACGAGTTAATCCATTCTGGGACGAAGAAGCCGTTGTGTCTAACGGGTATGGAGATTCAAGTTTTGAATCTCCAACTATAAAAGGAAGATTCCAGGACTAGATCGACTACTGCTTTTGCTACCTTGATAACCGCTTCAATTACATTCCATTCAAGTGTGAGATTCCTTTGACAAAGCGAACAAGAAAAAGTAGTCAGTTGAGAGCTCGTGATAAAAAGCACATTCAAAGCCCTCAACAACCAAGAGTGTCTTCTCATTCAATATCTGACACTCAGCCTTGAAGATTCTTGAATCTTTGATAAGAATCTTCAATCATTGGGATAGTCTCTTTACTAGGATTATCCAACAGTCAGTCTTGAAAAGGATTGACTCAGACGGGCGTTAGCTGCATACTTATTAAGTTAAGAGGCAAACTATAAAAGCCTCATTTGCGAAGGACAAGTTTTACGAAGGTGTGCCCTTGACTTGACCGGAGCTGTGATCAGAGAAGTTCAGACTCACGGAGGATAGCTGTCAAGTAGCCAGGCCGAAAGCTCACTGCCTACTTAACTGGAAAGGCGATTCCTTGTAATCTGTATACTTTTCTAGTGAAATTCTTAGCGTTTCGGCTAAGGAGTGGACGTAGATCTATTTGATCGAACCACTATAAATCTTGTGTCCATTTACTGTTTTATTACTTTACTGTTCAAAGATCGATTTAAAACCTAGCAACGGAGTTGCTAGTGTACTACTGAACATTAACTTATATCACAACTTGAACTAAATAATTTTTGTGAAAATAACATTAAGTGCAAGAGACGTAAAACATATTCCGCTGCATTTCGTGTTGAGACATTAACACGACGACTCTGATATTTCGGGACCAACAATTATTATATTATTACTATTTATTTTTTTATTTCTGATTACTTATAAAATATTTTAATTACATTTTTTAAATATAAAATTAATGAATAGTTAATTGAAATAATAATTGATTTATTATATTTATTTCCAAACTTTTTATTTTTTTAACCTATAAAATTTAACATTACAAATAATATAATAATTAATATTATTATATTAATAAAAATATTATTATTATATAAGATAAATAAGAAGATAAATATTTCATAATAATAATATTTATTTCTGATATTACAATATTAAATTAGTAATTAAATATATAATAATAATAATAATAAAATCTTAATTATGATTAAAATATTATTTTAATTATATATTATTATCATTATTAATATTATTATTTTTATTATTAGTATAATAACATTAGTAAAATCATTTATTACATAATTAATATTATATTATTAATTAAATATAAATTATGAAATAAAAGATTATTTTAATAATATAGTTTTATTAATATAATAATATTAGTATAATTATATTAATTATTTTAAAAATATTATTTTTAAAATTAAATAAATTATTATTAATAATATTTTTATAATTATATTTTATTAATTTAATATTACTATATATTTTAATATTGTTATAATAAGATATTTTCTATAATTAAATGTTTTGATAATATTTTATACTATTTTGATTCTTGTATTAATTTTATATTGTATAAAATGAATATAAAGAAAAATATTTCAATGTACTATTATTTATTACTTTATTTTATTTATTGGTTTTTTATTATAAAATTAATTATTATTATTTAATTCTTTTTCCTAAATATCTTAAGAAATAAAATATCAAAATTTTTAAAATGATTCCCAAACCATCTTATAAACCAAACATCTTTATTGAAATGGTTAAACCCATACCCATTCCCTCTACTTTCAAACCTATACCTATACCCATACCCATAGTGATTCCGACACTTAAACCAAACGCTCCCTAAGTTTTTCCAGTTTCTAGAGTTCTAAACTGTAATCCTTGTATAGGATCGATTGAGTTGTAATAGAACTTAGGCTGAAGATCGAGAAATGGAGAATGCTCGAGAAGTGACTATCAACACGCCTAGCCTTAACTGAAAACTGAGTTGGAGCACTCAATTTTATGTCTATCCATACTGACAAGGAGAAGTCAGTATGAGGGCTTTCCCATACTGACTAAGGAGAAGTCAGTTTAAGGGATTTCCATACCGATCCGGAGAAATCAGTATGAGGGCGTTTCCCATACTGACTATGGAAAGTTAGTATGAGGATTTACTATACTGACCGTGAGAAGTCAGTATGAGGGCTAAGTTGTACTGTCTCACAGAAGTCAGTATACGAAGCCTCAGTTAGACTCAGGCATTTGTAAATGCCTAAGTCAGTATGAGGTTATCCAAACTGGGTTCCTTGGGCTGCAAAGGAGTCTGACAAAAAAGTTAGTGTATAGTACACTGACAAATGAGCAGAGCAGACCTTTCCTGTGACTGAGAGTTCACAAGTTCGAGCTCCTAGGGGAACATCTGGGTGTGTGGGTTTGAGATTTATGTACACATATTAAAAAAAAGAGACCTAAGGCATGGGCTACGATTGGACAATATAATCAATGAGTCTAACGTCTAGATTTATGTGTCTAACGGATAGAAATTCAAATTGCCATAGGTTCTCCTCTCTATATAAAGACCTGCCCTCTCAACCTTAACAGGTTACCTGAAAAGAATTCAAAATCTACTAGTCTAAAGAGACAAAGGGCATATTCAGGTCATCTCTCCCACTAAAACTCTCTTGGAGTTTTCCGTGTTCTAAAACACGAGACTTGAGTCCCGACTTAAGTTACCCACCGTGCTATCTTCTCCTAGCACGAGGCTGAAGCTTTAGGCTGAAGCTCTATTTAGTGAATATATCTTTCTGAGATATATTCATAGCAGTTAGTTTCCTAGTCTGCGACTCTGATTCTCATGGGCGTATGCCAGCCACCTGTGTTCTGGGAAGAACCTTTAAACATCCAACCATTCTGGGAAGAATTATTAAACATCCACCCACCACGAAGGAGGATGCGGGGTGCGTCCCCACTTCAACCTGAAGACTGAGTCTACAAGGAGTTCCTAGGTGAGTGCCACAGCTGACCGGAGGACGGAGGTGATGGAGCCCAAGTAGCAGCTGTGAGAGACGATCCAGTCTACATTCCGAGTGGGCCGATGACTAGAGCTCAAGCAAGGACTTTAAGGGCTGGATTGAGTTTGTTGGTTAAAGGCATTTAGGCTGCAAATAATTCCAAGGATTCGATGGCGTTGGAAGAATTAAATGAAGGCCCAAAAGCTGTGAGAGACGATCCAGTCTACATTCCGAGTGGGCCGATGACTAGAGCTCGAGCAAGGACTTTGAGGGATGGATTGAGTTTGTTGGTTAAAGGCATTTGGGCTGCAAATAATTCCAAGGATTTGATGGTGTTGGAAGAATTAAACGAAGGCCCAAAAGTTATTAATTTAATTATGTGTAATGATTGGGCTTAGTTTAATTTAATTAGTTATTTTGGGCCAACATGTTTAGGCCTTGTTTAATTAAATTTCAAATTTATTCCTTTCTATTTTCGAAATTAGTTGCCTTATTAGTTTAGGATTTGAGTTGCCTATATATAGGCCTTGTTATTGAACAATTTTCAGTGTTCAGATTTTAATAAAATTGTGAGGTTTTCTCCTTTAATTTCTGAAGGCTCAATACTCGAAATTCTAATCTTCCATTAGGGTTTTAATCTCGACTAATCAATCGGACTGTCATATCCATTGGTGGTGTCTTCGCATATATCCTTTGTTGTTGGATCAATTCGCTTCTTGGGTCGTAGGAGATTCAATCTAGACTACGGTACTTGAAGGATTTGAATCCAAAGGTGTTGGATCTTCTCCTATTACCAACCTTAGTTGCTTTCGCGTCGTGTCTGAGTCTGTCTGTTTGAGTTCTTAGGTTGTGATCTAAACCTTCTTGGCAAGGATCGTATCAGGAGGTGCCACAGACTGTGTATAGATCGTAAGGAGGCTTGTATTTACATAGTGAATTATCCAGACATTGGGTCTAAAGAGTGGGTGTAGGATATTAAAATACGAACCACTATAAATCTTTGTGTGTTGCTTTACTGCTTTCCTTTTACTTGCTCTGTTTTTCTGTTTGACAAACTGACTATTGAAACCTTCAATACTTGTCCAAGTATTGAAGAGTATAAACTGTGAAACTAACTTAAGACGAAACAGAGACTTTAGCTTAAACTGACTAAACACAAAACTGACTTTACTCTGTTTAAACGAACCAGTGCTTCCGCTTATATTTACTTCCGCTGCTTACACAAAACCTTCCGCTGCACAAAATTGCACTCTGATTTTGGGACCAACAATTTGTGATGAGGATCAGCCGTTGATGTTGTTGAGTGCGCTGCCAAAGAGTTATTCGAATTTCAAAGAAGCCTTAATGTATGGAAGAGAGTCATTGATCATGGATGAGGTTCAATCTGCTCTAAGTTTGAAGGAGTTAAATGAGAAGAATGAGGAGCGAGAGAACTCTCATGGAGAAGGCTAGGTGGCTAGAGTGGCTCGAGGAAGACTGGAGATGACGAATTTCAACAGGGGAAATTCAAGGTTGAGGTCGAGGCCAAAGCCAGGATCGCAGCAAAGGTCAAGTGCTTTCTCTACCAAAAGGAGGGACATATCAAAAGAGATTGTCTAGAGAGGCAGATGAAGCAGGAGCAGAAGCAACATGTGGATGTAGCTTTTTCTAAGCAGGAATATGACTCTAGAGAGGCATTGGTAATTTCGAATGAGCGCTCGGAGAGGGAATGGATATTGGATTCAGGTTGTACATTTCACATGGCACCTAATAAGTCATGGCTCGAAGGGTTCGAGAAGCAGGAGAACTCGAGTGTTCTTTTGGGTAACAATAAACCATGCAAGGTGGTTGGAATGGATTCAGTGAGGATTAAGATGCACGATAATACAGAAAGAGTACTTCGAGGTGTAAGGTATGTTCTGAAGCTTAAGAGAAGTTTGATCTCTTTGGGGATGCTCGACGAACTGGGTTATACGATCAAGGTGGAAGCTGGGACTTTGAAGGTGTGCAAAGGATCCCTGGTCTTGATGAAAGGAGCTCGAAGGAATGGTATTTACACTCTGATGGGGGAGCACGATAATCGGGGAGGCTTTGATAGTGACGGTTGACAAGTCAGTATTGTGGCACAGACGACTCGATCACGTTAGTGAGAGGGGGCTGCAGGAGTTATCGAAGCAAGATCTGTTGCTTGGGGATAACATCAGAGAGCTAGATTTCTGTGAGAATTGCATCTATGGGAAATCTCACCGGGTAAAGTTCGGAGTAGGTCGACAGAGAGCTCGAAGAACTCTGGACTACATCCACTCAGATCTATGGGGACCTTTAAGGGTCAGTTCGAATGGAGGAGCGAGGTACTTCATGAGCCTCATTGATGATCACTCAAGGAAGGTGTGGGTCTATATCTTAAAGAATAAGAGTGATGCTTTAGAGACCTTCAAGAAGTGGAAAGTGCTGATCGAAAATTAGACTGGAAGGAAGGTGAAGAGTCTGCGAACTGACGATAGCCTTGAATGTTGCTCGAAGGAGTTTGAGAGGTACTGTTCGGAGTAGGGTATTGCAAGGCTGATGACGGTGAAAATTGCAACACTTTATCACGTTAAATTTATCAATCCAGGTTCTTTCAATTCGCTCTAATGAACATCATTTACTCGTTTGAAGGAACTTATAGCTAGGCAAGCACAAGTCGTTGAGAGTTTATCTAACTAAGCAAAATCATAACCAAACTTTGCATAAATGTAATAAAGCAACAATCAAAACATTTTCAATGTAACTTCAAAACTAAGTCAATCAATTAACTTTGTTTAGGTAGATTAAAGTGTTAAGTTCAACAATGAGAATAGAGTGAGTGTTGAGTGAGCATCAATTGTGTCAAATTGAATCAAATCATGTTGTAACCATTTTTTTTAATCCCTAGGAGATTGAGCAATCGACCCTACACTCGTTAACCCCTTGTCACGGCGAGCTAACAGTTGATGATGCTAAGACTCGCAAACAGCTACGTTATTAAGCCCTAGACCACTCCAAAGAGAACGTCAATTATTGCCCTACGACCTAGCACCGCACAAGGATTGGAGCTAAAATCGTATGAATCTACACTATTCACGACGATTCCGCCCGCGTGTTGGCTGCAGTGTTCACGTCAACGACCTTCTAAGCTGGCTATTACCTACACCTAAGAGGTAAGGAACAAGATCTAGTGCAATTCAAGCTCTCAAAGGGAAGTAAACAATCAAATTCAATATCAATCCAACACAACATCCATTCAAACAACACTCACATATGAATTTAGTTCCTCATACCTTAAATTGTGTACAAATCAATAAGAAAAGTGATAGAATCCATTACAAAATTGCTAGGTCAAAGTGCGATCTTCCGCAATTGCCTTCCTTGAACTCATTCTACCTCCATTTATTCCTTGATCTTCACCAAATTGGAGGAATGTGGCTTAGATCTCCTTGAATGTGGATGGGGAATGATTTGGGGATGGATCTAGAGAGAATTCTCGTGACGGTTATTGGAAATTTGACCAAAAGTTCTCTTAAAGTTCGAAAATTCCCCTTTTATAAATGAACTAACAGGGCCTCGGATCGCCCGGTCGAAGTATGGCTCGTCTGGTCGAAGCTGAAAACTGTCAAATTGCTAGGAGACCCGCTCTGGCTTGCCCGATCAGATATGGCTCGACCGAGCCTGCTCTCTGTTGGCAAGGCTCGATCGAGCCTGCTCAGCTTGGCCGGTGGAGCTCTCTGTCCGGCTTGGCTTGGCCGGTCCTGCTCTGCTCGGCCGGTCGAAGCCTCTGAATAGCATAGCTCGGCCGAGCCTGCTCAGCTCGGCCGGTCGACACCTCCAAACTCCAAACTCATGCGATTCGCCTCCAAAACTCCACCAAAAATGCTCTTTTATGCTCAAAACTCATCCTACAACATTCCAAATACAAAAACACGAAAACACAACGAAAGAACAACAAAAACATATGATATGAGGGTAAAATGGCAACAAACATGCACGCTCACACATCGAAAATTAGGTCATTTTACACGCATATCATAATCCCCCAAACTTGAACCTAACAAAATAAAGGAATCCATGAACCTCATAAAACAACCTCATAGCTTATCTAGATTATCTTGGCATGCCCTAATCAATCGAGATTATCACCTAACTTTGTGACACTGTTAATGCTAACGACTTGAACCACTCATCAATTTTGGATAAAGTAATAAAAGCACTCTCTTACGCGTTTAGGGGTTGATGAGATTTCACTCATTAACAAGATATCGAGCACAATTTCCATAGGCTTGAAACTATTCTCACCACTATACTACAACGAGTTGGCTCCTAAAATCAAAAAGGTCTTTGTTTTTGGTTATAACGTGGCTCACTAAAAGGTAGGTGGTTTTGGGCTAAAAGTGACTACTTCTCCATTTCCCAAAACCCCCAAACTTATTCTCTTCAATCCACTTCAAACCCGAGGCTTTTTCATTCACAACATTTTTCTCCCCCTTTTTTTTTCTTTTCTTTTTTCTTTTTCATATTTTTATAACACCATCATTCATTCATTTCATGGTGCCTCTCTTTCTTCTTTTTTTTTCCTTCTCTTTTTTTCTCAAGCACCCAAAATTTTTGTTGGTGCTCCATTTTTCCTAGTATTCACTTCAACCCTTTATCTCATACCTTCCATGCCTCAACAATTGCCATACAATGATACCAAACAACTCCCATCCCAACTCTCATCACCGTATTCACCCTCATACACTCATTCCCCCAAATTTTTGTCCTAATAGTTCAAAGGAAATTCACCATTAAAGCACAATCACGGGTGTCAAATATATGAAAGGCAAAATTATGATAACAACCACCTTATACTCCCGGAGTGAAAGGTAGGACTAAGAATCGATGGCCTAATATCATTTTTTAGTTACCAAACTCATGCCAAATAGATAGAGAATATATGCATGTTTTAGGTCTTGTGCTCTCAATCTTGCCACTCACAAACAATAAAGATATGACAATATCATGGCTCAAACCTCACAGCTTTTTGTCAAGTCCTATGCATTAACCACACACAAAACTTGGCAATTCAAAAGTTCAACTAAAGCATGCCTTGACAACTAGATTCCGCCCTATCATTGATTAAGGTAAATATCAAGCTTACTAAGTAAATCATGATTCAAACCTCAAGTTCTTGTTTGGGTTCATCACACACACACAAACAAGCACACAACAATCTACATGCCATGAAACAATTGTAATGAAGCTAATTGGCAAAAGAAACGAAAGAAAGCGTTACCCATCGGTAGACACGATCAAATCGCTCTCCCATGCCTTATTTGTACCTACTACAAATCAACACAAACACCACCAAACTATTGAGCATAAACAAGCCAATTAAGTTCTCATTTCCACCGACTTTCACAAACCAATCATCAACAAAAATAAAGCAATATCCACTAGCTCCACCATTCATACCAAACCGTTCAACATATCCACAAACCAAACCAAATGGAAAGAATTAAATCTCATGCAAACTCGCTAATAATCCATTAACAAACCATTCAATTAAAATCACATCATCCAAACAACATCCACATCAAAATCCATCATTCAAACCAAAGTAAAAGTAGATCAATACCATTATACAACCCAATCGAAGATCAAATCATTTAAAATCAATTCAAACTAAACTAAAATAAACTAAGATAGAGATAGAGATAAGAGTGAACCAGAGTAGAGCACCGGATACTGACCATTCCCCCCAAATTTAGTCAAGTTAGACTAAGTTTGTGAAAAGGTATGCGGTGCACTCTCACTCCTCTTGATCCGCTGGTGATCCCTACAAAGAAAATTGCAAAAATCAACCAAAAAAAACATCAATTGAATCAACATAAGAAAGACAAATACCACACTCCGGATGGGTTGCCTCCCAACAAGCACTTTTTAAAGTCCATAGGTCGACTACCGTACCTTAATCAATAAAAGAAACTTCCAAAACAGTACGATGTACATCATTCACATAATATGGTTTAGCCCGATGTCCATTAATCTTAAAACAAGGACCATTCTCACATGCTAACTCCAATGTACCATTGTTAAACACTTGCTTCACAATGAAAGGCCCTGACCATTTTGAGCGAAACTTACCGGGCATCAACTTTAACCGAGAATTGAAAAGAAGCACCAAATCACCGGGAGCAAAAGATTTACCCCTGATGTGCATATCATGGAACTTCTTTGTACGCTCCTTGTAAATCTTTGAATTTTCATACGCCTCATTGCGGAATTCATCCATTGCATTCAAATGCAAAGCTCGTTCACGTTGGGCCTTCCTCCAATCAACATGAACAATCTTCAAAGCCCAATAGGCCTCATGTTCCAACTCAACCGGAAAATGACACGACTTTCCGAATACCAATTGATATGGTGACATATCAATCGGAGTTTTGAAGGTCGTCTGATACGCCCATAAAGCATCATCCAAATGCTTGGACCAATCTTTCCGGGAGGCTACCGTTTTCTCCAAAATAGCTTTGATTTCCCTATTGGCAAGCTCAATTTGACCATTAGCTTGAGGGTGATATGGAGTAGTTATCCGGTGCTTAACTCCATATCTCGCTAATAAATTCTCAAGCAATTTGTTACAAAAATGGCTTCCCCCATCGCTAACTAACGCTCTAGGAATTCCAAAACGTGTTACTAACCCTTGCAAAAATTTCATCACAACTTTAGCATCATTAGTAACAGTTGCACAAGCTTCCACCCAACGGGACACATAATCCACAGCAAGCAAAATATAATGATAGCCACAAGAAGAAGGAAAAGGGCCCATAAAATCAATCCCCCAAACATCAAACAAATCTACTTCAATAAAAAGTTTAGAGGGCATCTCATCCCGATGGGTAATGGATCCTGTTTTCTGGCACCTATCACAAGCCTTAACATTTCATGCAATCACGGTAGATAGAAGGCTAATAAAAATCACAAGAAAGTACCTTCAGTGCCGTTCTATTAGCAGCAAAATGCCCTCCACTCTCTGAAGCATGACATTCCTCTATTATCCGTCTCCACTCTCCCTGGTGCATACATCTTCGAATGACTCCATCTGCACATCTACGAAACAAGAAATGCTCCTCCCAATAATAAAATCGCACATATTTGAGGAACTTCTTCCGTTGATGGTACTTCAAATCAGGAGGAAATACTCCGGCAATAAGAAAATTAGAAAAGTCAGCATACCAAGGAGTATTATAAGCTAAATAAAATACTTGTTCATCGGGAAAGCTATCATTAATACAACGTTGATTTTCGTCCCCACTAACAGGTTCCTCTAACCGAGACAAATGATCAGCTATCACATTCTCACACCCTTTCCTATCTCTAATTACTATATCGAATTCCTGCAACAATAGAATCCACCTAATGAGTCTAGGTTTTGCATCTGGTTTTTTAAACAAGTACCGTAGAGCAGCATGATCAGTGTACACAATCGACTTGACTCCTACCAAATAAGAGCGAAATTTATCATATGCATAAACCACGACTAAAAACTCTTTCTCAGTGACAATGTAATTACATTGAGCCGGATTTAAAGTTTTGCTAGCATAAGCAATCACCCTAAAAACTTTATCCCTAACTTGTCCTAGGGCCACCCCAAGAGCAACATCACTTGCATCACACATCAACACAAACTCCTCATCCCAATTTGGTGAAATAAGCACCGGAGCTGTCACAAGAGCCTTTTTCAATTTCTCAAAAGTAGAAACACATGCTTCATCAAAAACAAATTGCACATCTTTCTCAAGCTAACAACATAAAGGTTTAGTTATCTTAGAAAAATCTTGAATAAATCTCCTATAAAATCCAGCATGTCCTAAAAAACTCCTCACGCCTTTCACTATCTTAGGAATGGGTAATTGTTTAACAGCACAAATCTTAGCTTTATCTACTTCTAAACCTTTACTAGAAATCTTATGTCCTAACACAATTCCTTCACAAACCATGAAATGGCATTTTCCCAGTTAAGAACAAGATTTGTCTCCTCACATCTAGCAAGAACAATTTCTAAATTTTTTAAGCATTCATCAAATGAATTACCAAATACCGAAAAATCGTCCATGAATACCTCCATATGCTCCTCAATAAGCCCATGAAATATAGCCATCATGCATCTCTGAAATGTAGCCGGTGCATTGCAAAGACCAAAAGGCATCATCCGGTAAGCAAAAACTCCGTAAGGACATGTAAAAGCCGTCTTGTGTTGGTCCTCCGGTGCCACCATGATTTGATTGTACCCCAAATAGCCATCCAAGAAATAATAGTGAGAGTGCCCTGCAAGACGATCAAGCATTTGGTCAATAAATGGTAAGGGAAAATGATCTTTGCGAGTAGCTAAATTTAAAGCACGATAATCAATACAAAACCGCCATAATTTAGTAGGTCTCTCCATCACTTCTTCCCCATTTTCCTTTACTACCTTTTCGAATCCCCCTTTCTTGGGTACCATATGCGTCGGGCTTACCCACTCACTATCACTTGGAGCATAAATGATATTATTATCAAGCAACTTAAGAACCTCTTTCTTCACCACTTCTTGCATCATTGGATTCAACCTTCTTTGAGGTTGTCGCTTAGACTTACATGTTTCTTCAAGAAGTATCTTGTGCATACAAATGGTTGGGCTTATTCCCTTAATGTCAGTCAATTGCCACCCAATAGCTGACCTATGCATCCTCAAAACTCGAAGTAATTTATCAACTTCACAACTTGAAAGTCCGGTTGAGATGATTACCGGATAAGTCTCATTTTCACCCAAAAATGCATACTTTAAATGATCTGGTAACTTCTTCAATTCTACTTCTGGGGCTTTATTCTTCAATTCCATCTTCTTTTGTTTAGCTTCATCTTCCTCCTCTTTAGTTCTTAATTCCAAGAACTTAATCTCCCCATTTGATGCATCAATAGGAAATTTATCTAACACTCGGACATACTCCACAATGTCTTCTTTTACTTCTTCTTTTCCACCTACATTCTCCGTATAATAGGAGTTTTGTAAAATCTCCTCCAATAGTTTGCTTTCGGCACTTTTTGCAAAAGTCAAGTCTTGCATTACCTCTACCATGCTACAATTCTCTTCATTTTCCTCCTCCGTACTCCTCTTCAAAGCTTCCGGAAAAGAGAAAGTGATATTCCTTCTGTCAAATTGAAAGGTTAACTGTCCATGTTTCATATCAAACAATGCTCCTCCGGTAGACAAGAATGGTCTACCCAAGATCAATGGAACATCTCCATCATCTTCCATGTCAAGTATCACAAAATCGGCCGGAAATATAAAATCACGCACTTTAACCAAAAAATCTTCTACAATCCCTTTAGGATATGATAAAGATCGGTCCGCCATTTGGAGCGTCATTGTGGTTGGCTTGATTTCCCCTATTTCCAACTTCTTGAACAAAGATAAGGGCATTAAATTGATGCTAGCCCCCGAGTCACACAAAGCTCTAGTTACTTCTATTCCATCAATCATGCATAAAATAGTGAAACTCCCCGGATCTTGCCGTTTGAAAGGCATCTTCCTTTGAATTACGGCGCTACACTCCTAAAAAAGGTTCACCGTCTCATATTCTCCAATGCCATACTTACTCTTTTGGGTAAACATCTCTTTCAACATTTTCATGTACCCCGACATCTCTTGTAGGACTTCTAATAAGGGTAGATTTATTTGAATCTTGCTCATATTCTCTAAAAATCGAGCAAACTTCCTATTTTTCCTACTTTTCTCAAAGCGTTGAGGAAAAGGCATACGAGGTGTGGATTCCTTCTCCAAAGATTTATCCTCTGTCACTTCTTTTTCCTTAGCCACCTTTGGGATGACTTCTTCTTCCTCTTTGAAAGTAACCTTCTTCCTAGTGCCTCCTTCAGTCTTATCTTTTTCTCCAACATATTCCTTTTGTTTCGGTCCCTCGTAAGAGTGCCCACTTCTGGTTGTTATAGCTCCACATGCTCCTCCCAAAGGACCTTCTTCTCTCTTACTCAATTGATTCATTATACAAGAAACTTGTGTCTTGATGTCTTCCAATAATTCTACATTTTTCTCACATTTCCATTCTACGTCCACCTTTATTTCCGGTATCTCATCTTCTTCTTCCAAATACACATTTCTCGGTCTATTCCAACAATTTTGTAAAGGAAAACCTGACTCTTGCCATGAATCATATGAAATTCCCCCACTATTTGGCTCATAATCTTGACAGTTTCTCCACTCGTGCTCCATAGTATGGACATCTCCTCTGTACACAATATCATTTCCCTCAAGCTTATACATCAACTTGTCCATTTTTTCTTGCATTGAAGCCATTTGGACTCGCAAAACTTCTATTTCATTTTTATCTCTCACTGATTTAATGACCTTACAATCCATTCTATCTCTTGGCCATTGGCAATTATTGGCAGCTATCCGCTCAATCAATCTCCATGCTTCATCTTCTTCTAGATCGAGAAATACTCCCCCAGATGATGCATCTAATAATGTCTTCAATTCATATCCCAATCCTCCATAAAATTGGCAAATTAGCATCCAATAATGTCTTCAATTCATATCCCAATCCTCCATAAAATTGGCAAATTAGTTGACTTTGAGAGAAACCATGCCTTGGACATTTGCGTAGAAGCTCTCAGAACCGATCTCATGCTTCATAAAGCGGTTCATCGTACCTTTGACCAAACGATGTTATATCGGCCCTTCTCTTCAAAGTCAAACTTGGTAGAAAAAACTTGAATAAAAACTTTTCTCTTAAATCTTCCCAAGTGGCAATGTTCGATTTGTCTAATCCTTCAAACTAATTTCTTGCTCCATCCCTCAAGAAAAATGAGAATAACTGCAACCGTATTTGATCTTGGGGAACTTGGTTGATCTTTATGGTATCCGTGATCTCCAAGAATCTAGAGATGTGGACATTCGGATCCTTGGTCACGTGCCCCCCAAATTGATTGTTTTGGATCATTTGGACCAATTGCAGCTTTATCTCGAATTGCATAGCATTCACTCCTAACCAAAAAACTCCTGTTATCGGTTCCCCTTGAGGTCAAAAAAGGTTTTGAAGTGGTCTACGAGGACCATTTCTCTCATTTAGCACAACTTTCATTTACTCAAGTTGTCTCTCGAACTCTTCAATCCTAACTGTGTCCTCTGCTTGGTTAGCCATATCCAAATAAATCTCAATATTTCCTCTCATTTCTTGAAATTTCCTTTCCTCAAGCTCCCTAGCCTTTGATCGAGTGATCATAAACTACCTAAAAAAAATCAACAAAATCAATTACGGGACAAAACAATTCAACAAAACAAACAAGAACAATTAGCAAACAAATGTTTGTAACAATATTCACACAAGCATTTCCTCAAACACCTAGCATACACATCTTCAAACTTTCAATAATTTCACAAGACCTACTAGAAGATTCCCCAGCAACGGCGCCAAAAATGTGATGACGGTGAAAATTGCAACGCTTTATCACGTTAAATTTATCAATCCAGGTTCTTTCAATTCGCTCTAATGAACATCATTTACTCGTTTGAAGGAACTTATAGCTAGGCAAGCACAAGTCTTTGAGAGTTTATCTAACTAAGCAAAATCATAACAAAACTTTGCATAAATGTAACAAAGCAACAATCAAAACATTTTCGATGTAACTTCCAAACTAAATCAATCAATTAACTTTGTTTAGGTAGATTAAAGTGTCAAGTTCAACAATGAGAATAGAGTGAGTGTTGAGTGACCATTAATTGTGTCAAATTGAATAAAATAGTGTTGTAAACCTTTTTTTAATCCCTAGGAGATTGAGCAATCGACCCTACACTCGTTAACCCCTTGTCACGGTGAGCTAACGGTTGATGATGCTAAGACTCACAAACAGCTACATTATTAAGCCCTAGACCATTCCAAATAGAACGTCAATTATTGCCCTACGACATAGCACCGCACAAGGATTGGAGCTAAAATCGTATGAATCTACACTATTCACGACGATTCTGCCTGCGTGTTGGCTGCAGCGTTCACGTTAACTACCTCCTAGGATGGCTATTACCTACACCTAAGAGGTAAGGAACAAGATCTAGTGCAATTCAAGCTCTCAAAGGGAAGTAAACAATCAAATTCAATATCAATCCAACACAATATCCATTCAAACAACACTCACATATGAATTTAGTTCCTCATACCTTCAATTGTGTACAAATTAATAAGAAAAGTGATAGAATCCATTACAAAATTGCTAGGTCAAAGTGTTATCTTCCTCAATTGTCTTCCTTGAACTCAATCTACCTCCCTTTCTTCCTTGATCTTCACCAAATTGGAGGAATGTGGCTTAGATCTCCTTGAATGTGGATGGGGAATGATTTGGGGATGGATCTAGAGAGAATTCTCGTGACGGTTATTGGAAATTTGACCAAAAGTTCTCTTAAAGTTCGAAAATTCCCCTTTTATAAATGAACTAACAGGGCCTCAGATCGCTCGGTCGAAGTATGGCTCGCCCGATCGAAGCTGGAAACTGCCAAATTGCTGGGAGACCCGCTCTGGCTCGCTCGGTCGGAAATGGCTCGACCGAGCCTGCTCTCTGTTGGCAAGGCTCGGTCGAGCCTTCTCAGCTCGGCCGGTCAAGCTCTCTGTCCAGCTTGGATCGGCCGATCCTGCTCTGCTCAGCCGGTCGAAGCCTCTGAACAGCATGGCTCGACCGAGCCTGCTCAGCTCGGCCGGTCGACACCTCCAAACTCCAAACTCGTGCAATTTGCCTCCAAAACTCCACCAAAAATGATGTTTTATGCTCAAAACTCATCCTACAACATTCCAAACACAAAAACACGAAAGCACAACGAAAGAACAACAAAAACATATGATATGAGGGTAAAATAGCCACAAACGTGCACGCTCACACATAAAAAATTAGGTCATTTTACACGCATATCAAAGGCACAAGACAGTGGTGGGAACACCTCAGCAGAACGTATTGGCGGAGAGGTACAATCGGACATTGCTGGAAAGAACGAGGTGCGTGTTGTTTAGTGCAAAGTTACCCAAGTCGTTCTAGGCAGAAGCAGTGAATACTGCAACTTATTTGATCAATCGGTGCCCCTCGACTGCACTAGGTTTCAAGACACCAAAAGAAATATGGTCTGGTCATCCTCTGGATTTCAGCCACCTTAGAGCTTTTGGTTGCGTAGCTTATGCAAACGTCAAAGAAGATAAGCTTGGGAGGAAGGCATTTAAATGCATATTTATCGGGTACCCCAAAGGAGTGAAAGGGTACAAGTTGTGGTGTCTCGAGCTGGATATAAGAAAGTGCATCATTAGTAGGAATGTGACGTTTAAAGAGGAGCTAGTTGGAGATTTGGATAAAGGGGCCAAGGAACGAGCAAATGTTCTTGAGAAACAAGGTGGTGCTTCGGAGGAACAGTCTGACAAGGTCGAAGGAAATAGATCAGTTGCTGAGATTGGTGGAGCCGACAAGTGGGTCAAAGAGTGCACCTCAGGTGGATGGCGAGATTGAGGTGGTTCGAGGGTCAGGTGCACTTTAAGATTATAATCTCACGAGAGATAGAGAACGAAGGCAGATAAGACCTCCCACTCGTTTCAAAGATGCTGATGTGGTAGCATATGCCTTCGTTATGGTGGAAGAGGTAGAGATGGATGAGACTGAGCTGAAGAGCTATACCGAGGCCATGAGTTGTAAGGAGAGGCTCAAGTGGCTCGATGCCATGAAGGAGGAGATGGGCTCCTTGAAGAAGAATAACACCTGGGAGTTGGTGGATAAGCCGGGGAAGAAGCAATCAATAGTTAGCTGTAAGTGGATCTTCAAGAAGAAACAGGAGGTTTCTGGGGTTATATTAAAGGCTAGACTAGTTGCTCGAGGCTTCACGCAACGGGAAGGTGTGGATTATGGCGAGGTGTTTGCGCCAGTGGTGAAACAAAGGTCTATAAGGCTGATATTGTTGTTGGATGCTCAGTTTGACATGTAGGTTGAGCATCTAGATGTGAAGATTGTATTTCTATACGGAGAGCTGGAGGAAAGGATCCTTATGACACAGCCCGAGGGCTTCGAGGAAGCTGGCAGTGGGGAGAAGGCGTGTCATCTCAAGAAGTCATTGTATGGATTGAAGCAGTCTCCAAGGCAGTGGAATAGGCGATTTGACAAGTTTATGGTTCAACAGGACTTTGTTCGATGCAAACACAACCCATGTGTATATTTTTGAGGTGAAGATATAGAGACTCGAATTTATCTACTGTTGTACGTAGATGATATGCTGATAGCGAGTCGAGATAAGCAAGGGATAACCAAACTGAAGGAAGCTCTGAGTCAGGAGTTCGAGATTAAAGATCTCGATTGTGCTCGAAGGATCCTGGGTATGGAAATAGTTTGAGATAAGGCTCGCAGAAGACTCACATTATCTCAAGAGGGATACTTGACGAAAGTTCTTGAGAAGCATGGAATGAAGGATGTCAAGCCTGTGCTCACTCCATTAGCAGCTCATTTCAAGTTGAGTGAAGCTGGGAAACTCGACAAGGAGGAACGGGAGCTTATGAGAGGTGTTCCTTATGCGAGCATTGTTGGTTTGTTGATGTATGCTATGGTCTGTAGGAGACTGAATCTTGCTTATTCTCTCAGCATGGTTAGCATGTTCATGGCCGAACATAGGAAATAGCATTGGGCAACTCTAAAGTGGGTCCTCAAGTATGTTCGAGGAACATTTAGGAAGAGTCTAGTCTTTGAGGATGATGGTTTGAGCTCAAGGCTCCCAGTCAAAAGGTTTGCAGACTCGGATTATGTAGGATGTATGGATACGAGGAAGTCGTTGACAGGTTTTGTGTTCACATAATATGGAACGACGATTAGTTGGAGAGCAAGTCTGCAGAGGGTAGTTGTCTTATCTTCAACGGAGGCAGAGTACATTGCCTTGACCGAAGCGATTAAGGAAGGTATGTGGTTGATGGATTTATATACTGAAAGCATTATGATTGGTATATTATGTACAAGGTCGATTGGTTAATATACTGGGAATCATAAATGTTGTATGTTCATCTCCTGTCTGAATTAACAAACATGTGTCGCAAACGCAATTATCCTCTTATCTCGTCGATAGGAAGATCATACGGTGTGTAGTAGATCACGGAAGATCGTATGGATCGTTTGACCAAGCGAGATATAAATAGTTATCACAGCTGAGACAGTTCTAGGATAAACTGTCGGTGTAGGCTGCAGCATACGCAGTAATAAGCATCTGGTGTGGGGCACGCATTGATAAGGACCTAAGTTGAGATCAATTCTTTTATCTGACATTAAAAGAATCTAGATCTCTATAGCTTGATGAGATCCTAAACCTAAATGAAGGTACATAAGTATATGCAGATTGTGTATCACTTTGAGTTGTAGTGAAATGCTCTAGTTGAGCCTATATATCTGTATCTTGGGTGATAACATTCTGTGTAAGACTATCTGGTACTGGAACTAGGTAACCACATCGAGTATAGGATGGTGACATTCCCTGAGCAGCTCAAAAGGTTCGTTATGCTAAAGTCCTGCAGGCTGATTAAGTTCAAGCATAAGTGAAAAGGTTTAAGTGGATTGACTCAGGAATATAAGATGTTAATTAATTAAATATCTTGTCAGAGCTTAAATTAATTAACGAATGTCTGTAACCTTAAATGTGGGGATAAACCGAGCCCATGCAACCCGTACCTCAAAACGTGGTAGCAAATAGGTAGGACAATATTGATTCTCTGTTGGAATGAATCAATATTAATTAATTAATTATATTCTGGGTTGAATATGGGAATTATTTAATCGATAGGCCTTATTTGCTATTTGCATTCTGATCCTGGTCTGGCCTATGAAAACTCAGGCCCAATAAAAGTCCAGTATTTTCCTATAAATATGCCTCAATTTCTCAGATCACAACACACCACAAGATCATAAGTTACAACACAGCAAACTAGGATTTGTGAGTTGTGGTGATCCACTAGATCTGAGAACGAGGAGAAAATTCTGCTTCTCAACCGGGCAAGGAATCCGAAGGGAATCTTCACCAGATATTCGGATTGGAGTTGAGATACAAATGAAAAGATCAGATCAGGAGGATCATCTTCTTTCTTCTCTCCCTCTTGTTTTAGAAAATCATTATTTATTTTTTATAGATTTAATTCCTTAATCTGTTAGGAATAAATCTTGGTGCGTGGGAAAAGGATCGAGGATCAAATCTCTACGCACTCGTTCTTAAGGTTTCTACAATCCAAGTATTCCGCATAAACCCCCTTATGCATAATCAATAGGAGCATGCTATGAATAATCATAGGCATAGCAATTTATTTTTGATATTCCAATTAACAATCTTGGCTAACGGACTTCGTGATTCAGTTCACGAATCCCTTCAATTGGTATCAGAGCCCGGTTAATTAATTGGCTTTGTCAGGAAAAATAATATTGCCTATGATTTGCATGATAATTATTATTGAATGAATGCATGAATGGGTTTTGGATTGTATGATTGTGTTTTTTGTTCCTCGTGGTTCTCGGGTTAATCTGCCCTTTTATATGGATTCGTTTTTCACCCACGAGATAAATTCGTGGTTAGATTTAAATTCCAAATTGTATTAGGATGTTATTCTATGTAATTTTTCAATTTTTTTAAAATTAAATCTGTAAAATGGAGAACGAAGAACACGAAGAACGAAGGATTGCACGACGCATTGTGGTGGGACACGACAGCGTCGGCTCGAAGGACGTGCACAGCGGTCGTGAGGCCACGGGGGCACGCCGGTGGTGCACGCAGCGGACGGCCGAGGCAGGCCGCAGCCAGCGCGGCGGCGTGTAGCGGAACCCTAGGTTCCGCACGGCCGCGCGCAGCAGGCAGCAGCCCGCACTCAGGCACGGCCGTGGAGGGCGGAGCAGGCGCAGTTGGCGGCCAAGAGCACGCGTCGTCGTGCACAGGCACGACAAAACCCTAGGTTTCGCGCGCGCACATTGTGCGGCGTTTCTGCGCTGGCACCGGCGGCTGCTCCCCGCTTGTCGGTCGGCGATGATGGTGGTGCGTCGCAGCGGCTCGGGGTAGGGGAGGCGCGGGCTGGGGGCGGCCGGTGTCGGGGCTTGGCGAGGGCGGCGGCGTTGCAAACCCTAGGGTTTGCACACTGTTCACGCGAGCTTCGAATCGCGCTCCCTGCGCATTTTCTTCGGCGAGCTGAGGGCAGCGATGGTGGAGGAGAAGCCCGTCCGTTCAGGCGACGGTAGGCGAGGCAGATGACGGCTGGAGGAGGCGGAATTGCGGGCTGCAACCATGCGACGTGCATGTATGGCTGCTGCGTGATTCCGGGAGCCCTCGCAGCGGCGGTGGTGGTTCACCGGTGGTGGCTCGTCGGGCTGAATTCTCGCCGGATATCGGGCTTGCAATGTTTGCACGAGCCCACAATTCGGTTAACTGGCCCAGTTGTCCAATTTTCTGATGGATCAAATCTTGGTGGCCCAGATTTCAGAAAATAAAGTCAGATCACAGTCCAAGTAGTGGGAGCCCAGTCGAAGATCTGTGAAATAATTCCAAACTGTAATAGATAGGATTATTTCTTAATTTCGTATCATGAGGCCATGAGGACATTTTTTTATTTGCTTTATTATTTGTCTTCGCATGATATATGTGTTTACATTAATTGCGCAGCATATAAGCATGTTAATAGGAGCACATTTAAATGCTTTTATTTACAACTTTAAAGCATGCTATGTGATTTATTTTGTGTAATTAATTATAACTATAAACTCGGAGTTCATTCCTTGCATGATAGAATTTTAGCAATGTTATAATGGCTACATGAAATAATCTGTGCAATTGAACCTTATGAATTTAAAAATTATTAAGCTCATTATTTAAGACCTCCACAAAGCGATCCTTTATTGGAAGTGGGTAATTTATTAGGTACACGTCTACATGTGTAGCTTACTTAATTTATTATTCGTAAGTTCTAATAGATAGGATTTCTTAAAACAAACATTTATTTCATGTGAGAAGTAGGAGTTCATGCGTAAACGTCTACATGTGTAGCTTGCGTATTGAGTTTTCATAAGTTCTCTAGGAATTGAATTAAATGAGACAACGTTATTATAAGGGATCAGGGTGTGTCCTAGTAGATCCTTATATGGGAGGGTTGGCTTTGGTGGTAAGCTAGCTTAGATATTGTCTAGAGTATAACTCATTTGTGATGTCCCTGCTCAGTAGGATAATATGGTCTTAAGTTAGTCTCCAATTATTAATTCCATTTGTCTAAGGAACCCGAGCATGGATTGGAATTAAAGGACTGGAATTGAAAGATGTTGTCTGGTTAAGTGTTTTGTTGTAAACGTCCACATGTGGCGCTTGCAATAGTAATACTTAGGCAAATTGGAGGAAACATTAATATTGTTTTATCATAAGGTTTCAATATTTAAATTGTTTCAATTGTTTGCGACTATGTTTTAATTTATTATTTTCAAACATGTCTACTGCTCATATCATTAACCTCTTAACATCGAACCCTTTAACTGGTCCGAATTTTCCTGAGTGGAAGTTTTCCTTCATGGAAATACTATGCTCTGCAAAACATGATTATTTACTTTACATGGACCCTCTATCTCCCAAGTATTGGAACTGTACTGGTTATGAGCGAAAGTTCTATGACAGATGGAAAGCTTCTGATGATTTTGCCTATACTCTCATCATGAACAATATGTCTAGTGAATTAAAGCTCAAGTACAAGAAGTACCGGACTGCTGTTGAGAGATATGGAGGGACCTTGTGAAAGTATATGGGAAGGTGAGACGAACTGTCAGTTATAATCTTGTGGAGGAACTGGTCGACTGAAGGGAGTTCGTTGATTCTGCACTTCATCAGTATGATGGGAATTATGAGAAAGTACAGAAAGAGAGGTGGACGAATTAATAAGCGGGCAGAAATAAACATTGTCCTGCATTCTCTATCTAATTCTTATAATGATTTCATCAAATCTCTCGGTGCCAAGCGCGAGTTTCCTCTTTATGAGTTACTCAGGGCCCTGTTGCGAGAGGAATCTGACATGATAGCATTTGAGTTTGATCCAACTTTGTCAGCTTTAGACAAGACAGTTGCTGAAGTAAATGAGATTCTTAAAAGGATAGATGATGTTGATCTGGCAGAAGTTATCACTAGGCCATGCAAACACAAGCGAAGTGAAGTAGATTGTCTAGTGCCTAGCACCTATTATTGGGTAGTGGATACTGGAGCTATTGATCATGTTTGCTATACTTTGCAAGGGTTCAGGCCGACAAGGCAGCTGATGCATGACGAGATTACCATCTCAATGGGCAGAGGAGAGCGAGTCTCAGCAGTAGCCATTGGAGATTTTACTTTATGCCTTGAAAACAATGTTTTGATTTTGAGAGATGTTTTATATGTGTCGGCTTTTCGGCGAAACTTAATTTCAATTTCCAAGTTATTTAATGATGGATTTTTAGTTATTTTTTATAGTGGAGTTTCTATCGTTGGTAATAACGGTGTTATCTGTCATGGCAAATTGATTGACTCTCTCTATATCATTGATTGTATGCATAAATCTTCCGTGAATGTTGCAAACTCATCCAATAATAATAATCATTTAAAGAGAAAGTTTTCTTCCGATGAGGATCAAACATATCTCTGGCACTTGAGACTAGGTCACATCAATCTAAAAATGATTAAAAGATTAGCATGCGATGGGCTCTTGGATTCTTTTCAAGTGGTACAGCATCAAATCTGTGAATCATGTATAGAGGGAAAGATGACGACCAGGCCTTTTAAGGCAAGTCAGTCTCGAGCAGAGGATGTTTGGTATTGATCCACTCTGACTTATGTGGACCAATGTCCACGCAAGCTCGTGGAGGTTAAGAGTACTTCGCCACATTCATTGACGATTACTCAAGATTTAGATATGTCTATTTGCTTCGCTACAAGTCTGAATGCTTTGAAAAATTCAAAGAGTTTAAGACTGAGGTAGAAAAGAAGCTAGGTAAGACTATCAAGACACTACAATCCGATCGTGGTGGAGAAGACCTCAGCAACGAGTTCTTGCAGTACTTGTCAGACAACGAGATTACATCCCAGTGGATTGCACCAGGAACCCCTCAACAAAATGGTGTAGCGGAAAGAAGAAATAGAACTCTCTTGGAAAAGGTAGGTCGATGATGAGTTATGCAAGCTTGCCGATTTCATTTTGGGGGTATGCCTTGGAGACAATGGCCTATTTGCTTAACCTGGTACCTTCTAAATTAGTTCCTAAGACGCCTCTGGAACTCTGGTATGGGCGAAAGCCAAGTTTAACCAGAATGAGGGTTTGGGGTTGTCCAACTAATGGAGCCCAAGTAGCAGCTGTGAGAGACGATCCAGTCTACATTCCGAGTGGGCCGATGACTAGAGCTCGAGCAAGGACTTTGAGGGCTGAATTGCGTTTATTGATTAAAGATATTTGGGCTGCCAATGTTTCCAAAGAATCGATGTTGTTGGAAGAATTAAATGAAGGCCCAAAAGTTATTAATTTAATTATGTGTAATGATTGGGCTTAGTTTAATTTATTTAGTTATTTTGAGCCAGCGTGTTTAGACCTTGTTTTAATTAAATTTCGAATTTTACCCCTTTTTAAATTTGAAATTTATTTCCTTATTAGTTTAGGGTCTGCAGTCCACTGGCGACCATAGCAGCGTGAGGAAGAGAGGGCGCGGCCCAGCCACGAACAGAACAATTAGATTTATGCCCGCCTCGGCAACCCACTGTCGGCGCCGCCATCGACCGGCAAGTGCTCCGGGGACTGTACTGCTGCTGAATTGTTGTGTTCTTCGTTATTCGCTTCTCCGGATCTCAGATTTTACAGATTTGAAATTAAAAGAAAATACAAAAAAATAGATCTAAATCTATTACATGATTTTCCCTATTAAATCTAACCACGAATTTTCTCGTGGTAAAAAACAGATCGAAAAACGAGAAGGCCACGAGAACAAAAATATCCACGACAATTTAAATCCATCCAAGAACATACATATTTATTTAATTTCAATTTATCCAGGATAGAGCCTAAGAACTAAAAACCTGGCTCTGATACCAATTGAAGGGTTTGAGTCTACGATGGACAACATGAATTGCCATTATTGAATTCTTGCCAAGGATCGTTCTTAGGATACCAGGAATAAATTTCAATTAAATAAACCATGCGAACCTATGCATGCTTCTACAAAATTAATTGCAGAGGATGGAATTCAGGAATACCTGATCTTCACCGTTTGATCTACAGTTCTAGATTGGAGCCAATAACGATGAAGTAAATCTGGATAATCTGAACAATGGCGTTGGAAGTTGTTCCTACAGATCTAATCTTCTGATATGTTCCCTTGCTCCTTGGAAATCTGGTGAGGATTATCTACCAAGTTGGATCCGAGATCTGGAGAAATCGATAAGTTTCTCCCTCTGGATCAACCGCGCCGTTCTCTCTCAATTTGCTCAATATACTGAAAAATCATTTGATCTGATAGAGAGAAAGCATATATATAGTGTTAAGGTTTTGAGAAACCCTAACCCTAATGGGCTTGAGCAGTTCATGGGCCAGACCAGGGATCAAATGCAAATAATAAAGTGGGCCCTCTTTATTAATTAATTCTTCCTTGTTCAACCCAGAACATAATTAATTAATAAAACATTGTATTAACCTTCACCACGGTAACAATGCTGCCTCACCCCTTTATTACCACGTTATTAGGAACGGGTTGCACCAAAATAACATGATCCACATATTAAGGTTTTGGACATTCATTAATTAATTTGGCTTATGACAATCAGCCACAATTAATTAATCTCTTATTTCCTGAGTAATACCACTCACTCCTTTTCACTTACGCCAGAATTAAATAATTCAACCTGCAGGGTTTAGCATAATGAACCTTGTGAGCTCCTCAGGGAATGTCACCATCCTGAAACGGATATGCTTACCTAAACGTCCAGCCTAAGCAGGCCACACACAAATTGCCAACACCCAAAATACGGGTATAAGAGTACATGTAAGACTCGCCACCATGGTAAATCAAAGTGTGGTCAATCTGTGTGTGCCCCTTATCCTTCAGTTAGTCTTAAGATCATAGGAAGTATGTTAGGGATCTGGCTCATTCGTATGTCAATTTGAATGGCACATCCCACTGTTGATCCCATCAATACATAACCATGTACCGACACATCAAGTAGCCAGGATAAGCCCACTTATGAACAGATGTGCCGCAGCTTAGACCGACAGCCTATCCAGGGACTGTCTCAGATTTGATATTGTTTATATCTCGCTAGGTCAAACCATTCATATGATCCTCTATGATCTCCTACACACCATATGGCCATCCCTATAGGCGAGATAATAGGATATTATGGTTCGTTGTATGTTTGTTTCATCAGACAGCGAGCATCGTTGTAGCGACACATATATGGAGACCAGTGTACAAAACACTTAATCATATATGCTTTCAGTATACAATCCCAACAATTCATTTGTAATTGATAATCCTAGAAAGAGAAAGTTTATTTCTTCTGATGAGGATCTTACATATCTCTGCCACTGGAGACTGGGTCACATCAACTTGAACCGGATTCAGCGACTTGCAGATGATGATACATCGAACTTAATCCGGCATGTACCTTATCAAGTCTGTGAATCCTGCATCGAGGGAAAGATGTCTTCTAGGCCTTTTAAGGCTAGTCAGTCTCGAGCAGAAGATGTGTTGGAATTGATCCATTCTGACTTATGTGGGCCGATGTCCACACAGGCTCATGGAGGGTATGAGTATTTCGTCACTTTCATTGACGATTACTCGAGATACGGATACGTTTACCTGCTTCGCTACAAGTCTAAATACTTTGAGAAATTCTAAGAGTTTAAGGCTGAAGTAGAAAAGAAGGTCGTGAAAACTATCAAGTCGCTGTAATCTGACCGTGGTGGCGAATACCTCGGGAACGAGTTCCTACAATATTTGTCAGATCATGGGATTATATCCCAATGGACTGCACCGGGTATTCCCCAGCAAAATGGTGTAGCCGAAAGAAGAAATATAACTCTTTTGGAGATGGTGAGGTCAATGATGAGTTATGCAAGCTTACCCATTTCGTTTTGGGGATACGCATTAGAAACAACGGCTTATATCTTAAACTTGGTGCCTTCTAAATCTGTTCCTAAGACACCCTATGAGCTCTTCCTTGGACGCAAACCCAGTTTGTGCAAGTTTGAGTATGGGGTTGTCCGGCACATGTGCTGACGAAGGAACCTGATAAGTTAGAAAGCAGGACCAAGGTAATGTTGTTTATAGGGTATCCTAGGCAAACGAAAGGTGGTTACTTTTACTGTCTTGAGAGTCAGAGAATCGTTATTAGCATCAACGCTAGATTCTTCGAGGACGAGTATGTGAGAAACCACAAAACAAGGAGTGATATAGTTCTTCAAGAAATTGAAGATGAGAATGCGATTCCAAGGAAAAGGGAACGTGCGAACGTGGGTGCACCTGTGAGAGGTACAGCACCACCGGCATGTTCTTTAGTGCAAGGTGCAGAACCACAAGTTGCTGCACCGACTGCTGAGACGGCACCGATGCCTCGTCGCAGTAGGAGAGTTATTTTCTAGCCGGAAATGTACATATTCGTGGGTGAGTCTTCGGACTTGAGCCCTGAAGACAGACATGAGGACTCTGACCCACTGACCTACGAAGAGGCAGTGCAAGACAAGGATGTTGCGAAGTGGCGCATCGCCATGGATTCTGAGATTGAGTCCATAACCGCTATGGATGTATACTAGAAAGTTGTGCTGCATGATGGCTTTAGGGCCATAGGGTGCAACCGGGCATACAAGAGAAAGACGGGAGCGCATGGAGAAGTTACGGCTTTCAAAGCCAGGTTGGTGGCAAAGGGTTATAGTCAGAAAGAGGGCATAGACTATGATGAAGCCTTTTCACCCGTAGCCATGCTCAAATCCATCAAGATACTTCTTGACATAGCAACGCATTTAGACCTCGAGATTTGGTAGATGGATGTCAAAACCATTTTTCTAAACGGCTACCTTGAAGAAGGTAGGGACATCGATATGAAGCAACCCGAGGGTTATATGCGCAAGGGCGAAGAACATCTTGTCTAGAAGTTTAAGAAGTCCTTGTATGGACTTAAACAAACTTCAAGGTCGTGGAACTTATGTTTCAACGATGTGATTAAATCTTATAGATTTTCACAGTTGGAGAACGAAAGTTGTGTTTACCGACTTTATGTCAGTCAGAGCGTGGTGTTCCTTGCACTGTACGTGGATGACATACTCCTATTTGGAAACAACGAGGGAGTGATGTCGGAGATTAAGCGTTGGTTATCCGAACAGTTCCAAATGAAGGATTTGGGAGAAGCTGGGTACATCCTTGGGATTAAGGTCTTACAGGATCATAAGAGAAAGATGTTAAGCTTATCTCAGGCATCTTATGTGGATACTGTGATAGCCCGGTTCAACATGCAACTCGCCAAGAAAGGCTTGCTACCTTTCAGACTTGGCGTACATCTTTCTACTGGGCAATGCCCTATGATACAGAGTGAGAAAGATGAGATGAGTTTTGTACCATACGCATCTGCGGTGGGTAGCCTCATGTATGCAATGTTGTGTACCATGTCTGATATTTGTTATGTCGTTGGCATGGTAGCAAGATATCAGTTTAACCCTTAATAGGCGCATTGGACTGTGGTAAAGCACATCTTCAAGTATTTGAAGAGAACTAGGAATTATTGACTAGTTTATACGGAAAGTATTTATTACGATAAGTATACATTCAACGGTATTTCCTATCTGTTAAAGAAACTTACATGCGAGTAACAACGATATCCTCTTATCTCATTGATAGGGACGATCATACTGCATGTTGTAGATTGCAGAAGACAATATGATCACTTAACCTAGTGAGATATAACTATTATCATAATCGAGGCAGCGTACGAGGATAAGTCTGTCGGTGTAGCCTGCAGCATAGTCAGAAAGAAATAATCTGCCTTGATTATTTGATATGCTAATACGTGTGGTTGCGTATTGATTGGACCACAGTGATATATATTCTATTGTCTGACATCAGAGAATACAAGATCTCAATCTTGATTGAGTCCAAACCCTAACGAAGGTTCAGGGGCATGCACAGGTTGACTGTTGCTTTGACTTGCCATGGTGGAGAGCCTGAGTAACGTGCTCGTATACCCGCATCTTGGGTAACAGCAATTCGTGTATTACAGCCTGAGACTGGAGCTAGGTAACCATATCTGAGTAATAGGATGGGGAAATTCCTTGAGGAGCTCAATAACATTCATCGTGCTAAAGTCCTGCAGGCTGATTAAGTTCAAGCATGAGTGATAAGGTTTGAGTGGTACTGCTCAGGAAAATAAGAGATTAATTAATTGTAGATAGAGCTTGTTAGAAGCTCCGATTAATTAATGAATGTCCAGTAACCTTAAATATGGGAATTCTCAAGTAAATGCAGCCCGTTCTAATAATGTGGTAATAAAAGGGTAGGTCAGTATTAATTCTGTGGTGAAAAAGAATTAATATTAATTAATTAATTGTGTCCTGGGTTGTGGACATGAGAATTAATTAATTCATAGGCCCACTTTATTATTTGCATTAGGTCCTAGATCTGGCCCAATTAAATAAGTTGAATGGAGCCCAGTAGCCCATTAGAGTTGAAACCCTAGATTTATAAATAGACAGTTCTCTCTCACAAACCCTAGTTCAGTTGAAATCAGTCAAAACCCTAAGAGAGAGAGAGAGCAGTGGGCGGCGCCTCCTGTGTGTCTGGGTGAAGAAGAAATTCGACTCCGACTTTCACATTCACAGTCCTGTGGAATTCTCACCAGTAGCAGGATTGAACATCATTGGGATACAGATCTGAAGGCCTAATCTGGAGAATAGATTATTCTTTTCTTCTCTTTCTCATTAATTAAATCTAGAAATTGGATTTGTCTAATTTCTTTTTCCGCAGATTTAATTAATAGGTGTGGTTGAATCGAGGGATTGGAATTCAAACGCGAAAGATCGGATCTGACACTACGGAGTTAAGGTAAACTCGATATCCACTGCATTTAATTCATAGGAGCATGCTAGGTTTATTGAATTGTATAATTGCTCTCAACATCCATGAATGGTCCGGCTTATTTGGATTTGGCGGTTCGCTTCGCCATGAAATCCTTACAGCTTGAAGAGTGGACGTAGAGCAAGCTCGAACCACTATAATTTTTTTTTTTGTCGTTTACTTTTCTGTTTGTTATTTGTGTCTGCAATCGCTTCAATTCACAACAATAAATATAGGTAATTCCCCTTTTCATGAGAGAACAACATTCGAATGGAAGAAAACCTATTTATTATACTAAACAACTTCCCAAATAAATCCTGCCAAAAATTTTGAAAGTGTCCCTCAAATATTGCCCAATCTATTTTACATTTTTTTAATGTATTGATTGTTACAACTTCTGCTTTTCAAGCTCAATTTGAAATTCAAATTTACAAACAAGAGCTAAATTTTCAGTCGATAAATATAAGTAATTCCCCTTTTCACGAGAGAACAACAATCGAATGGAAGAAATATTTTTGAAGTGTGGATGTAAATTCTAAAGGCGAAGATTTTTCAGTTTATAAAGATGGACGCTGCGAGCAGAGTACCAGCAATGGGATGTTGTTGACAGGCAGCTTTGGTGAAACTTTGCAGAAGCACTCCAACTATAAGGATGGAGATAATAGCTTGACAACATAGGTAAACTGTTTTGACTGAAATTGGCTGATGATGTGTGGGTTCGCCAATTAGAGGTGGATTTGGTGCAATTTTGCAGAGACATGAGAACACCGACATTACAGATGTGCACTACTACTACTACACAGGAGGAGTGAGGTGAGTATAGCATAAAGTCAAACACAAAATGGCAGAAAATAGCAGCTTGGGGAGCTTCAGGGTTGGAGAAATGGTTTAATTGGCTTAAAGCCCACTATCAATGAAAAATAAATGTTTAGTTCAATATGTCAATTATAAACGCTCTAGGTTGTAAGGCATTTATTTGAATAATGATCAACATTTGATCATGTTTATCATGTATTGATAGAGTTTAAATCTCTCTGTTTTTTTTCAAACAACCTAATATCTCTCGGATAGTTAGGCTTTCGTTTTTAGGCTTTGACTTATCCATTCACTAGAATTTCACCCGTGCGTTGCATGATTATATTTAATACTATATATTTTTACAATGATATTTAAAATATTAAATATGCAAAAATATAAACTCATATTCAATTTAATTTATCTAATCATAAATATTTAATAAAAATATATATTTTTTAAATATTACAACTTTTAGATAATAATATAATTTAATCCCATTTTCAAATATATATTAAAACAAATAAAATAATTTTTTAATAAATTTAAAATTATTTTTAAAAAGATATAATTCTAATATAAAGTGAGTCTATTGAGAGATTGTGTATTTTTTGGTCAACCAACTCATTTGGTATTAGACATTCACATTTAAAATTATTTGTCAAGATAAGTTATTTGTAATTTAATTAATAAATTATTGCCTCGGGTTATTCAGCCATAGATATATTTTCTAAATTCTAAAATCTCAAGTTTAACTTTCATCTGCACCATTAATATGAGTTTGTCATTATATAAGGAAAATATTTTAAATAACCATTCCTACTAAATGCATTACAAATATACCCAAAACATTATATTGCTTTAAGAAATACCCACTGCCACAATCAGAGTTCGTTTTTGCATGAAATCGATAAGATAATTAGTTAATGATGATCAAATCATTACCAAATATCAAATCAGGCGTCTATTATTTTATTTTTTAATTGGATAAAGTTAATATTAAATTTAGAAAATATGCATTTGACCAAAAGACTAAGACCGGATATTAAAAAAAAATATTTCATGAAGTCGGTGGCGAGGTCGGTGTCGTGTGCTTGACAACGACCTCGACACCGACTCAATATTTAATAATTTTAAATGTGGTCGACGCCACGTAAGTCGGTGTCGTGTTTGGCGTCGAACTCGACACCGACTGTCGGCAGAATATTTTTTTTTAATTATAACATTTGGTCGGTGCCAATGTAAAGGCACCGACTTCGACACCGACCCTATTTTTTTTTTTTTTTAATTTCGAAATTTTTACAATTTGTGCATGCACGTGAATGTACGAGCGGTTCTGCTTCAAAATTCAGAGAAAATTTGTGCATGCACGTGAATGTAGGTGTACTCATAATTGAGATCGAATTATAAATCGGTGCTCTTCACTCTTACACTCAAATTCGAAGAAAAACACACGAAAACACACGGTCTTCTACATTTTTTTCTCCATTTTTAAGGTATTCTTTCTACTCATTTTGAATTCTTTCAGTTTATATCTTCGTAAAGATGGAGAATTGGTGTTCAATTTTTATTCACTACAATGGTCAATTGGATGATTCGTGCAACTATATTGGTGGACAAGAACGATTGATTTACGTTCCATCCACCAATATGTCCGTAAATTATTTGAGAAGCAACATTCAACAGATTTTTTATGCTGAATATATATTTGGTGAGTATAATTTGTATTGTACGTCTCAAAGCCGCAGCGGAAGAATTGTGAAATCTTTGTTGACGA